>ML324916.1:0-64942 GCA_005239505.1 Nicotiana paniculata | reverse complement strand
GCAGCACCTCAATACACATCAGCAGAGGATACAGCTCGACTCTTCTTCGCCCATGTCGTCAAATATTGGGGCCTGCCCAAAGACATTGTTAGTGATCGCGATTCACGGTTCACTAGCAACTTTTGGACCCAATTATTTAAGTGCCTTAGGTCAAAATTGAGTCACAACTCAAGTTTTCATCCACAATTCGATGGCCAGACGAAGCGGTTCAATGGCATGTTGGAGGAATATCTCCGCCATTTTGTTACCGGATCGCAGAAGAATTGGGTGAAGCTCCTGGATGTTGCCCAACTGTGTTTCAATTCACAAAAGAGCTCCAGTACAAACAAAAGCGCTTTTGAAATTGTTACCGGGCAACAACCGCTACTCCCACACACTGTGAATGCACCAAACATGGGGAAATCTCCTCGTGCTACTAGCTTCTCGACAGAATGGAAGCAGAATATGGAGATAGTGCGGAGCTATCTTGTTAGAGCCCAAAAGAGGATGAAGAGGCATGCTGATCAGAATCGTCGCTTTGTTGAATACCAAGTGGGAGACAAAGTGATGGTCAGAATCCCAAAGCGGTACTTATTTGCAGGGGTCCATGACCCTCGCCTGTTGCAAAAATACATTGGACCTTTGTCCATTGAAAGACGCATTGGGAAAGTTGCATACCGGGTGGATACCCCAGCATGGTGGAAAATCCATCCCGTCTTCCATGTCAGCCTATTGAAACCATTCCGGGAAGACACGGAGGATCCTGCACGGAGCCAACTCACTATACCCGGTATTCGAGGCCCCGGCTCAACCGGGAAAAGGCGGGCTGAAGCTATTCTTGATGACCGGGTAATTCATGCCTCCAGGAAGGATCACCAAGAGTTCTTGGTAAAATGGCAAGGGTGTGATGCAGAGGAGAACACTTGGGAGAGGGGAACAAACCTCACAGCCTACAAGAGCCTCATTGAAGATTATTTGGCAAGTAGGGCGCCGAGGACGTCGCCAACTCAGGTGGGGGGGAATGTCATGGGCGGCTTTCCAACCGTGCCCCATGACCCCTTGGACGCGCCCCGTGGCGTCCCAGCAAGCCTCTCAATGCCTAGCGCCACATACGGCCCCGTGGTCTTGGACGCGCCAAGTGACAAGCGCGCATGTGCCTCTGTCGCCCCACCAATTTTCCTCGCGAGCGCCCAACCACAAGCAGCTGACAACGGACCTGTTTCTACCCCTGTAGAAAACTAAGTCCTTTTTCCTGTATTATTAGAGTAGTTTTATTCCATGTACTTTCCTTATGTTTCTCTAGCATATTTTAGTCTATTCCTGTAACTTTGGTTTATTTTTTTTAAGCATTATTAGGGGGGATCAAGCAATCAAACATTTTCTAGCAAGCAATTCTCTGTACTGGTGTCTCTCCCCCTCGACACCGCGTTGCTTTCTTTGTAACAACTTTCATTAATACAATCAAGCTTTTATTCAATTCTCATTACTGTTTTCTCAAATTGTTGGCATTGGTTTTCCTGCACGGCACTGACAATCTCGTCTAGCGTGCGGAGGGGACCTCACTTGGCGGACAACAACCACCTTGACATCGGTTGCTTAGCCTTACGTCGCCCTTCCAAAGAATCTCAGGAAGGCGCCGCGTAATAGTACTCATGTTCCTTTTGTTGACATCCAATTTTGTCCCTCCTTTATTCCAATTATTTTTTTTGAGCTTTTAAGTTATTATTAATACCTTATTTTTGCTACTACTACTATTAGTAGTATTTGTATTAATTTTAATTTGGTATTCACATTAGTGTTGATATTGTTACTATGACTACCACCAATATTTTCATTAGTATTATTATTATTTTATCAAGAAATTATATCTATTATTAATTCTACTACTACTCTTAAGATTACTATTACGAATACTATTCTTGTCAT
The DNA here is from genome assembly GCA_005239505.1 of Nicotiana paniculata. Lineage (NCBI taxonomy): Eukaryota > Viridiplantae > Streptophyta > Magnoliopsida > Solanales > Solanaceae > Nicotiana > Nicotiana paniculata. The sequence goes on along the minus strand of ML324916.1, from coordinate 63,037 downwards.
TATTATTATTATTATTATTCATTATTATTATTATTATCTACTCAATATTATATGATACATTTGAAAGAGTCAATTAAGTCTAATGCCCAAAGAAATACTAGGAAGAAAAGAATCCATTACTAACCCAGACTCAATTAGCCAACCTAAACAACCTAACTGCATGTAGGACCATTCCGATGCAGCCCGTTTATCTAGCCCAATACATACAAGCAAGACTTAGGGTTCAATTCTTCTTCCAAACCTAATAGCGACGTCCCTCTTGGTTTCCTTCTCCATTCTTAGATAATTCCAAAAAACTTCAACACTAATCAGAAGATGTCCATCCCGTTTTACGCAAGTTTTCGTGCATCATCATATGTTCCTTCTCTCTTCTGTTTTCATTCATCATTTCAGCTGAGTACAGCTACACATGAAAGAGGAATCCGACTATTTTGAGCTAACAATAGCTTTTTTCAATCACAGGTCTGTTTCTTCTCTGATTCAACGGTTGTTTTGAAAAATTAAAATCAACAATTCCCGCTCAAGAGCAAACCTTAGATTTTTTAAATAAATACGTGCATATCGAACCACTTCTGGACGCCACCTAGCTCCTCCTTCTCTGAAACTAACTAATTTTCTAAAATCATAGCTCGACCAACTATTTCTCTATTTGGTTTGCAATCTCAAAGCAGAGGCGATTTTCTTTTGTTCAGCAGAGGTTGTGAGTTTGAGGTCGAAGTGCGATAGTTGATTGACGACGCCCTTAGTTCACTGCCCGCAAAAAGGTTAGTGATCTCCCATTTTCCTTTTAGTAAAATAGGTGTTAGTTTTCTTTTTTCTGATCTTTGATTAGAAAATACGAAATAAGGATTCTTCATGCTTTGCTTTAATACTTTTTTTTAGTGCAGTGTTTCATGTTATTTGTGAACTAATAAACACGGATTAAGATTTCTTCATAATGTTATCCTGAATTATGTTATTGGACTATGTGAAGCATTGTATGCTGTAGAAGTTTTATTTTTTCTAAAATATAAGAAATCATTATTTTTGATTTGCTATCATAGAAAGTATGTTACTAAAGTTATGAAATCATCTTTGTGTTTAGAATTTGGTTGAACATGCAATTCGAAAGTTTACTAGAGATAGAGTTGCTTACTGGGATAATATTTCCCTTAAGATGTTGTTTCCTTTAAATGAAGGACAAAGGAATTATCAAATGTTTGGCTAGAAATCCTTAAGGCAAAATTCTATTTAATCTACTAGCCTCGTGAATATAGGTTTAGTCTATCATTTTTACTCACCTCAAGTATTTTGCAACAGAAAAATGATAGCGCTTCTATTATTGTTGCTCACAAAATTAGAAATCATGTCAATAGAAAGTTATTGTTGCTCCACTTTTAAAAAACAAAAAAAAAATTGCTATTGTCATATCATTGTAAGTTTCATGTTTGGAAAGAAAATTACATGAAGGCTAGATTTTAAGTCTCTTATATTAACACTATATCGTTGGGTACTTAAAAGAGATGTCGTTTAGAATATTTCAATCTTTAGCTTTCAAAATATAAAAGCGTAAGTTTCGTTTTTGTATTTTGTTAGTAGATCCAAGGTAAAAATTGTTCGCTGCAAACTAATACTTTATNCCCCCCCCTTTCTAATTCTGTTTCTTTATTTTATTTGCATATGCACTTGGAGCAAATTTGGAGTCTTAAAACAAGACTCTCCGATACCCGCACTTGGAGTCGATACCTCTCATTCCTTAGATGCACTAGAATAGCAAGAGAATAAATGAAACGCTTGAAGCGCCTATGGAGTCTTTCTTTATTTTTGTTGTTTTATATTCGTTTTATTTGAAGTCTTGACGACGGTTGATTTATTTGTGTGTTTCTGCCTATCTCATGTTAGCATGAGTTTGATAATAAGGTTTATTTAATTACTTAGGATCTCTGCTTCAACTAGTAAATAGAGTATTTATTTTATCATATAGTTGTTTACCTAAAGTAGTAGTTTAATAATGTCACCTCTTTAAAATGACGTTTTCTTTTTTGAAAATTTCATCAAGCCCGTTTTCTAATGTAGCTGAGTTGGAGTTATTTTCTTTTTACCTTTTTCGTGAACCTAAGATGTTAAAGTACAGTTGCATATTTTATCTAAAGTGAACATGATAAACTAACATTTTTATGATCCTTGGAGTAATTCCAGTTTAAAACTTTTTTTATGAGATTACTATTTTTGTAGGTTTATTAATTACCTCCATTATTTATACACTTGGTCCTATTAATTAATTAATTTAAGTTTGGCCGGTTAATCGTGATTAACGGATCATATAGGGTGTTTTTACAACCTTCCCTACTAGATTAATTACAACCCTTACCCATAATTTTAAGTTATGGAGACCTTAAAACAAAATTAATTTTAGGCATTATTTAGCTAAAATTGGTGTCCTAATTCACCGTTGAAATAATTAGGTGGCGACTCTATTACTTTCAACTCAAATTCCTATATGTTGTACTTTAATTTAACCGGTTTAAAATAAGGTATAACACCTTTTGCCAGGGACGCTGCATCTTTTAATAGATGCAGGTATACGTCTACAAGATGATATGGATTTTTGATAGGGATCTTCTTCACTACTCAGCTTGTGGTGAGTCCACTATAGTTCTAATGGGTATTTAGATCTAGTTCATTTTATGTATTAAGGTATTTATTGTCATAGAAGCTCCATGTACAATGTGGGTCATGTAATTAAAGATTTGAGTTTTGTCATGTATTTATGTTCACAGTATTTATGAGGCTACGCCCATCATGAGAAATATTGTAGGCATTGAGCCTAATGTATTCAATTTAAATGTCATGATATAATGATAGTTTTGATAAATCATGAATGAGTTATGATGAGATGTTAATGTAAATTAGGATTGCTCAACTGAGTTTACTCGGTTGAGCGTCGATCGCGCTCCTCGAGTTCAGGGTGTGACAATATTTTACCTCTTGAATCGAACCAATATCATGTAAGTGAGTTACCTCTTCCTTGATGAATTTATTTCTGGCCTCGGCAATAGGACGTTTCTTTTGTCTTACCGGAGGAATGTTGGTATCCAACTTAGCTTGTGTAGGGCCACTTCCGTCTGGATACCTGTCATATCTGCATGCGACCACACAAAACAATCAGCATTATACTTAAGAAATTCAATAAATCCAGACTTGAGCTCGGGGAGTAGTCTGTCCCAAGTGGAATTTCCTCTCCAAGAACTTTACAAACAATGCGACTTGCTCAAGCTCTTCCGCCGTGGACTTCGTTGCCTCTGTCTCTTATAGTACCTGGAAATATCTTGGCACTTGATAAGATTCCGACGCTTCTTCCCCCTGGTTAACTTCAATTGATTCGGGAGCAGGCGTCAGTTCCTATAATATCTATGTCGTATGCTCCTTCACTTTACTACTAGAAACCGAAATCGCATTCATCTCCCTTGTCGCCGATTAGTCGCCTTTTATCTACTTAATCCCCTCAGGAGTTGGGAATATCAGCAATTGATGATACATTGATAGTACAGATTTCATCTCGTGCAACCACGGTCTTCCCAGAATAAACTTGTAACCCATATCACCGTCCACAATCTCAAAAAGGGTCATCTTCATCACCCCTTCGACATTTGTGGACAGTAGGATCTCTCATCTGGTTGTCACGCTTGCGAGGTTGAACCGTAAGAGGAGTTTTGTGGCCGGAATGATGCTTCTGGTAAGTTTGGCTTACTCCAATACCCTTCATTGTATGATATTGGCTGAACTTCATGGATCCACCAGAACACATTCGATTTTAAAATCTAATCATTTAAAGAAATTACCAATGCATCGTTATGCAGTAGCAATAATCCATCTGCGTCTTCCTCCCTGAAAGTTATGTCGTCCTCAATGACTTCCCGGAGTCTCTTTCTGTGGGTTACTGTTGCCTTCGTCTTTTTTTATGCCAAGAAAGTTACCCCGTTAATCTCGTTTCTCTCGAAAATCATGTTGATCGTCTGGCGCAGGGGGTCGTCTCCTATTTTTAGGGGTCCGTGTTATCATTATTGCAGCCGTAATTATTTTTGGCACGATCACTTAAGAATTCCCTAAGATGGCCATTTTTTAGTAGTGTCGCCACCTCTTCATGCAGATGTTTGCAGTCCCTAGTTCGCTGACCATTCGTCCTATGGTATTCGCACCACAAATTCGGATCTCTCTAGCTGGATCAGACCTCATCGACTTCGGGAACCGTTCTTCTTTAATGTTCCTCATAGTTGATACCAACTCTACTACACTAACGTTGAAGTTGTATTCTAAAAGTACGGGATATGAAGGATCTCGAGAACCTGTTGCTTCCTTGTCCTCTAGCGAATTGTTATATCGGCCACGATCAGTTCTTCTGTGGGTAACGAACCTGTCTGCCAACCGAAAACCTCTGTTGTGTTCTTCTTCCCGTTCATAGGGAAAAACCGGCCCCTCGAAGACCGTCTTTCTGTGTCAAAATCGTCTTTTGATTTTTATTTATTCTTCTCCCGATCTTTAACCGATGCCAGGAAGCCTAGCTGATCATCCTCAATCCTTATCTTTGACTCATACCAGTTGTGAACATCCGCCCAAGTCTTCGCTTGGAATTAGAGAAAGCTTTTCTACAACTTCTGAGAAGCATTAGAACGTCTCAGATTCAATCTTGGTGAATGCTTCAACAACCCATTCATCCAGAATAACCGGGATCAATATTCTTTCCTTTTGGAACCAGGTTACGAATTCTCACAGCAACTCGGACTCTCCTTGTGAAATTCTGAATATGTCGACTTCCGGGCCTGCACCTTTCTAGCCCCAACATGAGCCTTAATGAAATAATCCGCGAGCATCTCGTAGGAATCTATGGAATGCTCAGGTAACAGTAAATACACATCAGGGCTCCCTTCGTGAGAATCTCTCCGAATGTTTTCAGTAAAACAAATTCGATCTCGTAGGGAGCTAAATCATTCCCCATCACTGCCGTTGTATAGGTGGTAATATGCTCCTGAGTGTCTGAAGTCCCATCATATTTCGGTGCGTCAGACATTTTAAACCGCTTCGGGATCAATTCTAGTGCCGCTCTTGGTTTGTTACGGCAACTGAGTATACTTCTTTGAGTTCGACCCTTTCAGCACAGGTGGTGCAACCGAGATTCGGTCCATGCGGGCGCTCATTTTCCTCATAAATCGTACGAGCTCGCTTTTGAAGGGATCACCTCTTATTTTTGTGATCGGATATTCTCCCCCGGCCCATCGAAGTCGACCTCGTCCCTCGGGAGTGTTGTTGTCGACTCTTTATGTTGTTTAATTTGCGGGAGCACCGAGAGGAACTGGCCTCATCCATTCGTGTTACTGGAAGCACCCGATAACACCTGCTTTAATTCTGTTATAACCTTATCCTGCAGTGTGAGATAGCCTAGAATGACCTCTTGTTGCTCCTGCAAGTGCCTTACCGCTTCGGCAACATGCTCCTCTTCAGCATCATCAGGAGTCGCCTCCCGAACATGTCATAGGTATCGCTTGTCATGGACCGGCGTGGCATCGTTCCCCTCATTGTGAGTATCATAGATTTAATCCTCGTGTTGAATGATGGTATCCTTGGGCCTCAAGATTGTGTGTGTTGTTAACACCATTATTTTCCATTTTCTGAGATTTTTTGCTAAGAACAAATTATCAAAATACGTTAGTAAAAGAGGCAAGGACCAACTTAATACTACGACTATCTAGACCCTACAGTGGGCGCCAAACTATTTACCCGTAAAATAGTACAATTAAATTTATAAGTGAACTAGACAAGTGAATTAATTTGATCCTGAAATAATAGAATGATTTTATAAATATGCAACACTTAGCTTTGAGATGAAGATGGAATAACAGAATCAGTAGGGCAAAACAACAGTAAAATCATAAAGCAAGAGGATAAAATTGAATAAAGTTTTTAATAGATTATGGCATAAGTTTGCCAGAAAATTCGTGTCATTTACAATGATAATAGAGCTCACTATTTATAACTACACATAGGGAGCAAGGTCCTAGGATAACGGCGGACATGAATGAAAAAATCTTTATAACCGGCAATGTACTAAATATTGTAGAATATTCTCCATTAAATGCTAATGGGTGATAGACATTTATTTCATCTTTATGGCCACCATTCTTTCCGGTAAGAGATGTAATAGTTGTCTTCGATTTTAGCTATCCTCTGTCTTCGGCTCCACATGTCACTCTCTCATGCAATCACTTAACATAACATATTTTACCCTATACAAATATCGACTATAAAAATACCTATTTAAAAATTATTAGTTTTACAAATATAACAATTGTAAGTAAAAGTGGAGATGCGGGGTATCAAATCAAACTGACAATGATTTGATTTTGATTTTAAATGTAAAAAAATGACCATTTGATTTTGTTTTTGAAACATAACATAATTGAAATAAACTGACCAAACTGACTATAAAAATATCTATTTAAAACTTATTATTACGTTTGCAATCTTAGTTTGTAGTCCAAGTTCTTTGCATTTATGATAATTGTTAAAAATGTAGATCAAAGTAACAATGTAAGACAAGAAAATAAGTAGAATAAGAGAAGAAGAGATAACTTTCTTATTTCATCAAGTGTTCAAGTGTGTAACATATCACACTTCATGCCTCTATTTATACTATTACATTGTAGGTTACAAAAGAATTGTCTTAAACATGACATTAACCTTTGAGATAATGGGGAGATGTTATGGAGGTGTGGGAGTTACAATCATAAAAGAGATAAGTAGTGAGAGGTTATTTACATCATGGGTGAAAGTAGTGTGAATAGTGGACATCCACATTTACTAAATATTTTATAACACTCCCCCTTGGATGTCCAAAAAAATAGATAATATGCCTCGTTAAAACCTTACTAAGAAAAAAATCCTGTGGGAAAAAAATCTTAGTAAAGGAAAAAGAATACACATATCTGTAATAAGCTTTATTTGCTGCCTCGTTAAAAAAACCTTACCAGAAAAACCCAACGGGACAAAACCTAGGCTAAGGGGAAAAGAGTACAACGCTTATCTTACTCCCCCTCATGAAAACATCATTTTATTTCTTGAAGAAGCCGCATTCCAATCTTTTGTCTCAACTTCTCAAATGTTGGCGTTGGTAATGCTTTAGTGAACAGATCAGCCAAATTTTCACATGAACGAATCTGTTGAACATTAATTTCACCATTTTGTTGAAGATCATGCGTGAAAAAGAACTTTGGTGAAATATGTTTTGTTCTGTCTCCTTTTATGTATCCTCCTTTTAGTTGAGCGATGCAAGCAACATTGTCTTCATATATTATAGTTGGATTATCTTTTTCCATAAGAAAATCACACATTTCTTGAATATGTTGAGTCATTGATCTCAACCAAACACATACCCAACTAGCTTCATGAATGACTATTATCTCAGCATGATTAGTAGATGTGGCATCTATTGTTTGTTTCATTGAACGCCATGATATAGTTGTACCTCCATATGTAAACAAATAGCATGTTCGAGATCGGGCTTTATGTGGATCAGACCCTGCATCGGAATAGCCAACCATTTCTGACTTGAATTCATTAGAATAGAACAATCCCATATCTAGAGTTCCCCAGAGATATCTAAATATATGCTTAACACCGTTACAATGTCTTTTTGTTATGGAGGAACTGAATCTTGCTAATAAGTTTATAGAAAAAACAATATATGGCCGGGTGTTGTTAGCAAGATACATCAATGCCCCAATTGCACTAAGATATGGAGTTTCATCACCAACAAGCTCTTCGTCATTTTCTTGAGGCCGGAATGAATCTTTATTTATGTCAAGCAATCTCACAACTATTGGGGTACTCAATGGATGTGCATTATCCATGTAAAATCGCTTTAACACCTTTTCAATGTATGTTGATTGATGGACAAAAAGTCCATTTGTTACATGCTCAATATGTAGGCCAAGACAAAATTTTGTCTTACCAAGATCTTTCATTTCAAATTCTTTCTTCAAACACTATACAACCTTTGGAAGCTCTTTAGAAGTTCCAATGATATTCAAGTCATCAACATACACATCTATGATGACAAATTCAGATCCAGACCTCTTAATAAAGACACAGGGGCAAATATGGTCATTTTTGTACCCTTCCTTTAGCAAATACTAGCTAAGACGATTGTACCACATTCTCCCTGATTGCTTCAATCCGTATAAGGATTTCTGAAGCTTTATTGAACAAGCGTCCCTTGAACTTTTATGTGCTTCAGGAACTTTAAATCCTTCACGGATTTTCATAGAAAATTATTGTCGAGGGAGCCATATAAGTAGGCTATGACAACATCCATCAACCGCATATCAAACTTTTCATGGACTGCGAGATTTATTAGATACCTGAAGGTAATTGCATCTACCACAGGAGAATATATCTCCTTATAATCAATGCCAGGCCTTTGCGAGAACCCTTGTGCAACAAGTCGTGCTTTATATCTTACAACTTCACCTTTCTCATTTTGTTTTCGCACAAAAACTCATTTGTATCCCACTGGCTTGACACCTTCAGGCGTTCGGACTATTGGTCCAAAAACTTCACGTTTTTCGAGTGAAGCCAATTCCGCTTGAATTGTATTTTTCCGTTCTGGCCAATCATTTCTTTGTCTACATTCATCGACAAATTTTGGCTCAAGATCCTCATGTTGTTGCATTATGTTAACTGCAACATTATATGCAAAACTGTTGTTAACAACAACGTTATTTCAGTTTCACCTTTTTCCCGTAGAGGCATAACTTATTGATATCTCTTCATTTTCATCATTTCGAGGTACTAGAACCTCCTGTGAGGTCTTATCAATTACTATGTCTTTATGTTCCTCTTGAGCAATTGCCTCCATGTTATGATCAACTTGATCATTTGCTCCTTTCCTTTTTCGAGGATTTTTATCCTTGGAACCGATTGGTCTACCACATTTAAGGTGTGGCCTAGACTCATTTGCATTATCATACTGTCCACCTGGGACATCAACTCGAATTGGAGCATTTACAGCTGGAATATGCGATTTAGTAACCCGTGAAAAGTTAGTAAATGCATCTGGCAATTGATTTGCAACATTTTGCATATAAATGATCTTTTGAACTTCTTGTTCACATTGATTTGTACGAGGATCCAAATGAGATATAGATAATACGTTCCAATCTATCTCTTTTTTCAGCCATTTATTTTCTCCCCCTAATGTTGGGAAAACTGATTCATTAAAATGACAATCAGCAAATCTGGCTGTAAACAAATCTCCTGTCATAGGCTCCAGATATTTTATAATAGAAGGAGATTCATAACCAACATATACTCCCAACCTTATTTGGGGACCCATCTTTGTGCGTTGTGGTGGAGCAATTGGAACATATACCGCACATCCAAAAATTCTTAGATGGAAAATATTTGGCGCCTGACCAAAAGCCAGCTGTAATGAGGAGACTTCATGATAACTGGTTGGCCTTATGCGCACAAGTGTTGCTGCATGCAAAATAGCATGTCTCCACACTGAAAGGGGAAGCTTTTTCCTCATTAGCAATTGTCTAGAAATTAATTGGAGGCGTTTAATCAATGATTCTGCTAGACCATTTTGAGTGTGAACATGAGCAACTAGATGCTCAACTTTTATTCCAATGACCATACAATAATCAGTAAAGACCTGAGATGTAAATTCACTAGTATTATCAAGACGAATTGTCTTAATTGTATAATCTGAAAATTGTGCTCTTAACCTTATTATTTGGGTCAACAATCTCGCAAATGCCATATTACGAGTTGACAATAAGCACACATGTGACGATCTTGTAGATGCATCTATCAAGACCATAAAATACTTGAATGGTCCACATGGAGGGTGTATAGGCCCACATATATCACCCTGTATACGTTCCAGAAATGCAGGGGATTCAATCCCAACTTTAACTGCTGATGGTTTAGTAACCAATATTCCTTGAGAACAAGCAGCACAAGAGAATTCCTTAAATTGAAGAATCTTCTTATTCTTCAATATGTGCCAATTCGAATTCTCTATTATTTTGCGCATCATGTTAGAACTAGGATGGCCTAACTGGTCATGCCAAATGATAAAATTATTAGAAGTAGTAAACCTTTTGTTTACTATGGCATATGATTCAACCACATCAATATTTGTATGGTACAATCCAGAAGAAAATGCGGGTAATTTTTCATGCACACCTTTTCCCCCTGCTTTCATTGTAGTAATATAAAGGTATTCAACATTTCCTTCATTAGAGGTCTCAACATGGTAGCCATTTTGGCGAATAGCTTTGAAACTCAACAAGTTTCTTTGAGACTTACTACAATACAATGCATTATCAATAGTTAATACTGTTCCTCCTGGTAGTAATAAGGTCGCTCTTCCAGAGCCCTCAATTAATTTTGTACTACCAGATATTGTATTAACATATGCCTTTTTCATAACCAAATAAGAGAAAAAATTCTTTTCTTTTAATATTGTGTGAGTTGTAGCACTATCCAAAAGGCATAAATCTTCATTACTCATCTTGGATCCAATTGAAGACTGAAAATTTTATTTTCTTCATAAAAAAAAATAAAAGTGCAACATGAGAAAAACGGAAAAACTAACAATAACACATGACAACTTAAGTACTACTTGAACATAAAACAACTTTAAAACAAGAGATAAAAAAATACTGAAAATAAAAATAACAACATAATTGCATTCCCAGTTTAATGATCAAACTTTAGTTTTGATCTCCAAAGAAGTCTTCAACTTCCAAATGAGTAAGATCATCGAGGCCTTCAAAATCATCATCATTCAAAGCAAGATTTGCCTCGGCATTGTCATCATTTTTGTTTGAAGGCCCTGCCTCAAAATCATTTTTAAAGGTCAAGTGAAACTTCACCGAGGCATTAGCAGAAGATGCTCCAACATTATTTGTCTTTATTTTGATGGAGTTTTGATAAAGCCTACAAAATGCTCATGTGCACGGCATTCAAATTTCTAATGACCTTTCATGCCACAACGGTGACAGTTACCGCTTTTGCCTCTTGAAGAATTGTTTTGAGAACCCATATTGTTCTCTCGTTTTCCATGACCACCACGATGACGACTATATCGTCTCTTACCATTGTCATGCCCACGTACATTCATATGGCCATGATTATCATTCTGTCTTTTTTCAGACTTATCACGTCTAGCTGCCATATTCGCTTCAGGAAGTGGAGCTGACCCTGTGGGACGGGCTTCATGATTTTTCAGCAAAATACATTATTTTTCTTTAGTCATCATTATATCATCAATATGGCATTGAGACTCAAACCCAATGTCTTACCCATATAAAAGCAATTTAGGCCATAATGAGTTGGGACTCAAATCCAACATCTTATTATCATGGTGCACCAGAACTTGAACCTGATGTCTGACCCTCATGGTGCGATAGGACTTAACCTATCGTCTTAGCCTCAACCAACGAAATAATAGGCTAAAATGCATTGGGACTCACCTGACATTTAAGAGTTTTATCACTTCTGATTGTTATTTACATTTTATTTTTTGAATTCTATCAAATTTATCGTGCAAAATCAAAGCTCAATTGGATCTTTAATCATTAAGGATTTAGATCCTCTGGAGTTCTTCTCTGATAAACTAACAACTTCAAAACAAATGCAAAGTAAGCACTGTTAGCACAAATAATATAATGACCACCGAACAAATGATGTAGAAATAAGGATAAATAAAAGCAAAAACAACCAAGGCTTTGAAGTAAGTGTCAACGTAAGAAACCCAAATACCTCTTTTTCATTTTGCTATGCAGTCCTCAAATGGTATACTTATTTAACAGCATCTCTGGGAATTGCTGTGGAAGTAGTCTCACATTTCCACGACTAAATATAACTATTTCCGTTTTCTTGCTCCATCAGATCATATCAAGTATATCTCTGTTGGGAAGAAAACAAACCCAACTGAAGCAAATAATTTCAATTTATTAGAGGCTCGTGTTGATAACGCGTTAAAAATGTAGCTCAAAGTAACAATGTAAGACAAGAAGATAAGTAGAATAAGAGAAGAAGAGATAACTTTCTTATTTCATCAAGTGTTCAAGTGTGTAACATATCACATTTCATGCCTCTATTTATATTATTACATTGTAGGTTACAAAAGGATTGTCTTAAACATGACATTAACCTTTGAGATCATGGAGGTGTGAGAGTTACAATCATAAAAGTAATAAGTAGTGGGAGGTTATTTACATCATGAGTGAAAGTAGTTAGAGTAGTGGACATCCACATTTACTAAATATTTTATGACAATTGTCACACCCCCTTTTTTACCCCCCAAAAGATGTATGTTATTATGGATTGTTGTGGGTTAAAGGGTTTTTCCAATTGAAGTGACAATTTTAAAATAGAGAATATTTTATTGTTCAGAGTCGCCACTTGGAATTTATTTTTTCCGGTGTTCCAAGACACCTTTTATTCGAATCCCTATTCAAAGGAAGATTTGACTCTTTTATTATTGGTCTGCGAAAACAAAGTTCGGGTAAGGAATTTTGTTGACCGAGGAGAAGGTGTAAGGCATTCCCCGAGTCCCGTAGTTCTAGCACGGTCGCTTTATGACTTAAACTTGGCTTGAATTAACTTTAAAAAAATTGATGTTTATATGCTTTTATATTTTTACCTTGTCGTTGTTATATCCAGATTATTAGAAAAATTAAAGAAAATTTTGACTAATGAGATGTCATAACCACACTACGCAAGCGAATGCGTGATCGAGACAAAATTTATTCATTTTTATCATAACAGTGCTACGCAAGCGAATCCGCAGTTATGACAAGGATTATTAGTACGTTATTACTTTTAAAAAAAAGTTACTACATTTAAAGAAATTACTAAAATATTAAGTATCACGCTACACAAGCGAATCCGTGATTCTAGTAAAGAATTAATTAAATTAATTAAAGCTAGTAAAAATAAGATGAGATTATTGAATTAAAATATTAAAAGTTAATATCACGCTACGCAAGCGAGTTCGTGAATAAAAAAGTTAAAACGCACCTACTAGTTGCCTAGCGTTTAGATTAATTATTAAGGAGATTAGATTGTAAAGTTATTTTAACTTTAAAATAAATTAAACTAGAAGTTATTTAAAGCTAGTAAAAATAGGATGAGAATATTGAATTAAAATATTAAAAGTTAATATCATGCTACGCAAGCGAGTCCGTGAATAAAAAAAATTAAAATGCACCTACTAGTCGCCTAGTGTTTAGATTAATTATTAAGGAGACTAAGTTGTAAAGTTATTTTAATAAAAAAAAACTGATTTTTATTGAGATTATTTGACTAAAATAAAAATATGAAAAAAATTGTGCTAACTTGTTATTTTAAAGAGTGGACAATCATTGATTTAAAAAGGAATGAATCAACTATTTGAGTATCAAAACTGCTGGCCCTTTTGAACATGCTTTGGCATTAGGCCAACCCTTGCTTACTAAACAAATGGGCCAGATTTGTTATCTGTGAAAATGGGGAAATAAGTTAGTTCGTTTGGCCCTTTATTCTTGTTAGCCCAATCTTATTAAACACTAAACTAATACATTCTGCCCACTTTCAAATTTTCCATCAAGTCTCTACCAATTTTTCTTTTTCTACAACATGATCAAGATTCTCACAAAATACTACTTAAAGTTTAACAGAAAAATACTAAGAGGCAATAAATAAATAAAGCAAAAAAGTCATGAATTTAACATTATGATCCAAAGCTTGATTTCAAGATTGAAAACTCAACATTCATCCGTATAGTAAATTTCCTGGCATATTCTTCAAGTAGTCTAAACATGCTCGAGTCCTCATCAATTGCTACTAAAAAAAATACATTACAGAGTTTAAAGGTTACCTGGGTCGCAGAAAATAAATATTATAGAAGCTCAGCAACAGAAAGCAACAGAGAAACAACAGCAAAATCAGCAAAAATCCAGCAGCAAATTGTATTTAAACAACCCGAAAACTTTAGAGAAGAGCCCAAAACTAACTCTAAAGAAGACTTCTAGTTTTTCGAAAAGTTTGCACTCTAAGATTCACTCACAAAGTGCAGAAATTTTCAGCTTACTAAAGTATACGACTGCTGATTTTTTTTTGTTGTTCAAGGATATTTGTGTTCAAGCAACTCTAAAAATGTATGGAAGTGGAAGATGGTGTGTGTGAAGATTTGTCTTTTTTAGAGTTCAAGACCTCTTTATAGTGTGGAAACACTTCCTCTTTATATAGGAGAAAAGAGATATTTGGGACAGATTTGTTTGGCCAAAAATCTGTCCAAAATGATAGATTTTTGACCAAAAATCTGTCTAAAACCAGATTTTTGTTCAATGAACAGTTTTTCTTCACCAAATGCGGACAGAATTTTGGAGTATTGTACTCCAAAACAGTCCCAAATTGTATAAGCAACCAAATAAAGGTCCTAAACTCAAGTACCTTCTACTATCCTCACAAACCAACACCAAACTAAACTATTGCTCCTAACTAGAAAGTGCAAAATCAGATAACTGGACTTGAACCATTAAACTAACAAAGAATCTAATGACTACAAACAAACAGAACATGTGGTTAAGGCCTTAAACTAATTAGCTTAAACATAGACAAACTAGAGATAATAAACATGAAATTGGAACTTAACAACTAAGGCAACGTAGAATACATGTTGATAATGAAACAACTATCGAGTTGACTGAAACACGAAATCAAACATGAGACTAAACACGAAGTAACTATTACTAACAGATTTGAACTAAAGCAAAATACCAAAATTAACCGCAAAACCAGAATATCAGTGAACTTCGCCAATTACAAATAGCTAATCGGATTTCAAAAGTGATCAACAAAACTGATTGACTAAACAAAATGTAATGGCAAAGAACGACTAACTAATACATGATTCGAAAGTATTAAGTAACGACTAATATTGATGATCGAAGCTAAACACGAACTAACAATCACAGATTAAATAACAAATGAAAACAGAAAATTAAACTAAAACCTAAACTTAATAAATAAAAAATAAAAAAAATAAAAAAACAGAAATTACGAAAAATAAAGGGGAAAAGATTGGGGTGCGAGCTTATACCAAACTCCAGGACGTTCGATGTCGAATAGACAACGAGGCGATGCCGAGGATGCCAAGTGGTGGTTGTCCGACCTTGAAACGGGTGTTTCTTTCTAGCACACGCCGAAACCAATGAATTCTAGCATTTTGCTAGAGATAAACATGCGTTTTTGGTCGGGAATAGACTGAAAATGAAGGGCCCGTGATGGTCTTGGGTGGTCGTGGCAGAGGCGGCGGCAGCGGGTGGCGGCGGTGTGGTCGCCGAAATACTATCGCCGGATTTTCGGGGTGAAATTGACATCAATAGGTAGGTCTTGAAGAGCCCTACCCATTGATGTAAGTATTGTGGGGTGGGATGGTTTGGTTTGCGGAGAATTTCAAAAAGAAAGAGGGCCTAGGGTTTCGATTTTCCTTAGATGTATGGAGATTGGTGGAGTTTTGGAGGATATGAGGCTAGGATTCATGGAGAGAAGGTTGAGAGGAAGATATGATGAAAAAATGGGGGAGTTTGGACGACGGCCGCCGCCAGTGGCGAATTCCGGCGGCGGCGACGGCATGGGATTTGAGAGCATGAGGAGAAGGAAAGAAAGAGAGGAACGAAAGGAATAGTGGAAAATGGGGGAAATTTTTGGGTATTAAGGGCTTTAAGTACCTTGGGTGTGGATGATTTTGGACCATTAGATCAATGATTGATCAACGATTGAAATTCAATCTTCAAGTTACTAAACAAAACGACGTAGTTTCACCATGAAACTACGTCATTTAGCTTATCACTCAGGTGGGCTTCACCAGACCGGGTCAAATAGAATTGGGCCACTGATTTGGATTAAATTTTGGCTTAATTTCTTTAAAATTAAAGTAGCATAATCCCTACCCCATTTATCAAACCATTTAAACAACTCTTAAAACCTAAACCTATACATACACAAATAAGAATAAAACACACACACAAAAACACACATGTATATATATATGATTAGTCATTTACATATACATGTATATGTATATATAAAAGATAGGGAAAAAATTAGTCATTTACAACAATAATATCTTTCTTTGTTTTTACACTCTAGTTTGATAGTCTTTATTTTGCTAATTCCAACGATCTATTTCATATTAAAAATAGCATATGATTAAGTCCTTAAATTCTTCGTCATCGTTTAATTTCAGTGAAGCTAAACGAATTCCCAATCCTACTTGTTTTAGACCATGTGCGTAAGTCCTACATCTTGATCCCCTACCACCTCACTATAAAGATAAGATTATATATTCGATCAAATTTCCTCAATCACCATCTCTTGTACCAGCAATTGGCCGATTATACAATCAAGTTTTTATCTTGCGAGTCTAATAATTTTCATCTAAAAATAAAATTAAGAACATTTTACATGAATAAAACTGCTGAACGTAGTCCGAAAATATTCCTTTGAGAGGATTTCAACCTCGTGCAACCCTAAATCATGATGTAATAAACTGACAAGTGAAGAAAAGAAGGAATATTCAGGAAATTTTTTGGATGACAAATGGTTATTACGATAACAACAAACCTAGTGTAATCTCACGTATAAGGTCTAAGAAATAATATGTACGCACAGTTTATTCCTACCTTTATTTAACCCGAAATTTAGATCTAGATTGAAACAATTAGATTTACTAATAAAGTGGAGTTAATCGTAGCTAATGTTAATATCCAAAAGATGTCCTAACAGATTTTGTGACAAGTTAATATGAGTATAATCTAAATAAAAAATATGGTTATATTCAATGATCCAAAGTTGAAGGAGATAACATTTAATAACAGTAAATAGCATTGAATGACATTTAAGTAAATAAAAGTATATGAGTCACCCAAAAAGGGTGAAATTTTTTGGTATTCTTTTCTAACAATGATCAATAATTGATGAGCCTTTGAATATTCAAATTTCTCTTGGATCGTGGGAGAAAAGTTAGACATGAATCTCGAAAAAAAGGTATATTTGTATGGGTATAATAAAGGAAGAGTCTTCAGAGAATGTCAATGTATTGTCTTATAAGTGCGTGTTTCATGTGTCAAAAAACCCTAATAGTACAGATATAGAGAATATTCTCTTTAGAGTCTTATCCTAAAACTAGCCGCTATTGTTCTGTTTATAAAAGGGTGCTCGTCCTCGACCTTGATCTTTGTTGACTCTTCGACCCCGCCTTTCATCTCCGGTGAGATCACTTTCACCTTGAACATGCCTTTTATCAAAGTCATACCGGTGACACGTGGCCGCCCATGAAGGCCCTCTTAATATTAATGTGGTTTAAACATAATTAAGATAATTTTTGGCCCATACAACCTTGTGGAGGTTGAGAGGTTGTTTCCGAACGACCCTCGACTCAAATGGTCCAGTACGTAAACCGTAGTAATAATTAAATGAATCTAGCGCTTAACTTTGATCAAGCATTTAAACTTTGAACGGAGCTACAGTAGCCGGAAAACGTGAGTTAGTCATTAGTTAACTGCAAATACAGAAACGGCGAAAAAATTTCTCAAATTCTGAAGCGAACCAACTGGGTAGGAAGCAGAAAGAAACATTGGCGCGAGAGCGAATGAAAAAAACAAAATGGAGATGCGGGGTATCGATCCCCGTACCTCTCGCATGCTAAGCGAGCGCTCTACCATCTGAGCTACATCCCCTTTGCTGACACTGTTCCGCTATTGCTTCTACTTGGTAGACAACTTCTTTAAAGAGTAATAAATTTGGATTCCGAAATTTATTATATTGAATTTGTCTTACATTTGAGAAATTCCAAAATGCAAAAAAAAAAGTGTCATATAAAGTAAAATGGAGGGACATAAAATTTTGTAATTAATTTTGAAATGAATAGATAGCATATTACTTAATCATTGATTTTTAGATTTTCTTGGACTTAGACGTCTATATATATTTTGCTGTTACAGTGAGTTATTCTGGCACTCAAATCTGATTGTTTTCATTTGAATGTAGCAATTCATTGCGGAAATAGATTGATACACAAATTGAGACTTTAACTTGCACGATTTCATGGTACACACAAATAGGTAGAAACCAAAATATAAGTTGAATAAGCAAAGCATATACGATATATTCTGATAATAAACATAAAACCTCTTTGGTCAACAAAGCCTAAGACCTTTAAACGTTTTTAGTGACTAAAATCTTTAACCAAAAACAGCATATTAATGACTTATACACATCTACACATCAGTATATATTTTAAGTTTTTAGTGATATTTCTGCCTGACACCTGTTTGATCAAAAAGTATAACATTTTTTGCTAAACTAATTAAAAGATAAATAAGGTGAAAAGCAAATTCTAGTCAAGCACAATAAATCTTTAGATCTAATCACGTGCCTAAACAGTAAATTTCACTAGTGCATAAAATCAATTATGAGGTTATTAAATGAAGCTTTTTAGAATAAATGAAGGGACAATAATGAGCAATAAATATGAAAAATGGCAATAAATGTAAATTGGAAGAACGGTTCACCCAAATATTGAATCATGTGGATGATTCTTCCCTCTGACAACAATGTGTGACAGATGGATATGAAAATGGACAAAGCTTTCTCGGATCGTGTGAGTGAAAAGGCAGAATAAACAACAAATCCAATCACTGTGGAAAGGTAAAGTATTATATTATCTTACAAGAGTCAACTTCTCACAATATTTCTTATTAGAGTGAATCTTACATGCCTCCCCCCCCCCCCCCCCCCCCTTATCTTTTACTATTTATATGGGATATTTCTATTGAATATTCCTTTTGGTAGTTCCAAGACTATACTAGCCGTTATTTGTATTCTTCTCTAATCAACCTCGGCCTTAATGTCTTGCTCGACGGTTCCTCGTTGATAGGCCCTGCTCGACCTCGGCCTTAATGTCTGCGTCGAGGCCGTAATTCCCATAATTATTTACTTATGTTTATCGAATTTCCTCAGTCATATTTTGACTAATACAGTTAGTTCCTCCACTTATCGAGGTCGTCTTTTGACCGACCTCAATGAGCGGATTTCATCAGCGGCAATTCTGGAGAAATCTCGACGTGATGGTAGAGCAGGGGTGATCGTTGCCAAGGTGATAACGTGTCGCTCTAAGAGTTGTGGTCAATGAGGTTGGTAGTGGGTGACATTACAGCCGCATGTGTCATCATTTTGCATCTTCCTGATGTGTTGCATCATTCTTTGAGCCCCTGTCATTTTGATTCTAGGGCTACTGGCAGTTACTCGCATCGATTTGAGCGCTCCGATTATCTTTAAATAGGGGGTACCTCTTAGAAAGATTTTTGCATTCTCTGAACTTCTCACTCTTGCACCATGTGTCTTCTTCTTCCTCTTGTGTTCATACTCCCAGTAACTTCCACCGTCGCTACCCTTTCTTCGTTTCCGGTTCCACCGTATAACCACCAGTAAAATATGACTAAGGTAACTTCCAACCCCGAGGTGGTCTCAGACCCAAATTCGTCGTCGGTGTCCATGCCTTACTGCGGAGGAGAATCCATCGTTATGGAGGACGAAAGCTACCATACTATGGAGGAGGTCGTTCTTCGTACGAAAGCTACCCTACTATGGAGGAGGTAGTTCTTCGTAACCCAACTTCCCGGTCGGACTTTTCAAAGGAACCCGCTCAGGACCCCGAGCCAGTAAGGTTCGAGATGGAGGAGAAACATATAGCCATCCTTAAATCCAAATACAACATCCCTACTAATGTTGACATGGTTCCGGAAGGGGACAATGTGATACATGTTCACCGGCCCGGGTACTGCGCGTTTTATGCCTACCCGTTCCAGGTGGGTTATTCTCTCCCTCTTCCTCCGTTGGCGGAGGAATTCTGCCGTTACTATGGCGTATGCTCAGCTCAATTTTTCCCCTACATCTACCAGATCTTACTCATGCTAACAAAGTATGCGGAGTTGGCCGGCTGCAGAGTTTCCATCCGCCATGTGTTGCACCTCTTCGCGCCAGCTTCCATAGGGGCACGATGATTCACCTTCGCCACCGTGGAATGGACGACAAGGAAACCCGCCGATTTTGGTTCAATTATTTCTTTTTCAAAACCGAGCACGTGGTGGTGAACCTTAGTGGGTTTCCCAAGCAGTGGAATTTTGCTCGTAAGTGTCCTTGTTAACTGAAGTACGCTCTTTCTCTCTTTTTTGTGTTTCGTGACTCACTTGTTTTCTTTTCCCTTCGTGTATCCGAGAGACATCCCCCTTCTTTGGTCACCGACATTAGTTGATTGGGTGGCCCAGGTTGTGCCCCACACTGTAGGGATCTGTGACTGGGCATCCTTCAATAAGAGGTTCAAGACCAAGCCCTCGACTGGTAAGTCGGATATCGTCTTCTAGATATTTCAACTTCGTCATAGTTTGTTTCCCTTTTTTACTCATGGTTTTCTTATTGGTGTCAGGTCGGAGGACTTCTAAGAAGGCGAAGGCTCACGTTCATGCCTTTCTCCAGGCGGTTGCCTCGGCCGGGATGCAGTTCGTGTTGGCTGAGTCCACGCGGAGTACTTCCTCCCAGACTCCAGCGTTAGGTGAATCTGGCTCATAGAAAGTCATTCCGTCAGTAGTGACCCTGTGCTGCACCTGATAGATAAGTCTTCCCCTGGCAAGGAGGATGTGGCACCGTTGAAGAGGGGGATGGTAGAGATCAGCGGAGTTACTACAGCCGCTGGCGCGCCTGAAGGGCCAATCATTTTTTGTGCGGAGTTGGCGCGTGATTCGGTTACGGGGACTGCTCCAGCGCCAGAGGCCGCCGTAGAGGAGAGGCTATTGGGGGCAGCGAAAGCTTCCATAGAAGGAGGACTGTCGGGGACCGTGAGGTCGGCTCGTCGTCCGTCGATGGGAGAGCAAAGACAATCACCGTAGAAGATGATGGGTCCAGTTATGATATCGACTCCAAGGAAGTGCAGACCTTCGAGGAATGGTTCACTCGGGTAGAAGTGAGGACCAAGGGGTCCACTCGGAATATCATTATACCCTTGGGTTTCAATCTGCTGGTCAACTCGGAGCGCGTGTTCCCAGCTTTGTCTCCCTTATGCACGGGCACCGAGAACAGGACTTTGCAGATACTGAAGGACGCAGACCTGTCACTAGGCATTTGTGGGATGACCCTGCGAGTAAGTTATCTCTTTTAGTGTTTCAGTTTCCTTTACATTATTTGTCCTTGCTGACCTTTCTTCGTTTTCTTATCACACTCTCATTCTGGAGATTGAGAGCGGCCGTCGGGAGGAGAAGATGAAGTCTCTTTATAAGAGGATGGAGTCTAAATACAACGAATATCGTACCAAGAACCGAGAACTCGTCAGTATAATTGGTGAGGACAGTCAATTCCAAACTCTCCGGGATGAGCTGAAACAGAAGGATGAGGAGTTGAAGGAGAAGGATGATAAGATTGTGAGAGCCATTGGAAGGTGCAGCAAGCTCGAAAGGACATTGAGGGCCAAAGATGATGAGCTCGAGGTGAGCAAGTAGGTTATGTCCGAGTGCGTCGACCTCCAGGCTCAGGTGGCATCCTTATGGGCCGAGCTCGAGCACAGTGAAGCTAGAGCCAACGACTTAAGAGATGAGTTGGCCGCAAAAGCTGTGGAGTTGGAGAGGATAGAGAAATCTAGAACGGCTGCCGTGGCGGAGGCAGAGGCGGCGGCATTAGCAGATACCATCTACCTCCCATGCTTCCATGGAGGCGAGGCTTAAAGATCAGATTGGTGGTTTAAAGACAGAGGCCTCAGATCTGAACGAGCAGATTACTATCCTTAAGGCCGAGAAAGCGCAGCAACTGGATCAACCGTCTACCTCCCATGCTTCCAATTATCCCAGTGTACCACGGGATTTGTACGAGAATTGGGTCCATGTTGAGGCTCATCTTGACATCTATAGGGGTTTAATGACGAGGGGGAAAGCTTCTGAGGCGGAATTCAAGGATGCTCGTGTTAAGGAACGGGTACCTCGTGACTCTTGTGGCTACGACCCCGGTACGCCCCGGGTGGATGATGATGAATATTATTTGGACTGACTTGAGCCTGGTGCTTGGTATAATGACAAATACTCCGATGGCAAGGGCACCGATGGTGACGGCGATATGGTAGCTGCAACCGAGTAGTATGCTTGTTCTTGTGTTCTTGTTCTTCTTTTTTGTTTTGCGGGCACTTGTTTGGCCCTTGTAAGATGAATTTTTTTGGAATGATAATACTTTTGTTGTCTGTTCTTGAACTTCTTATTTTTCCCTTGAATTTTTTTCTCAATTGACTGCCTTGGTTGCGATTTCACTTATGTCGACTTAAGTTGAGCTAGTTCGAGGTCGAATGTCGACTTTATAATTTTACTCGAACGAGGTCGAATCATAATTTGATTCGAGCAAAGTCTAATGTCGACTTATAAATTTATTCGAATGAGGTCGAGTATAGAATTTAAATTAATTCGAGTGAGGTCGAATGTGAGTCGATTCGAGCGAGGTCGAATGTTGACTTTAAATTAATTCGAACTGGGTCGAATGTGAGTCGTTTTGAGCAAGGTCGAATGTTGACTTTAAATTAATCCGAACGAGGTCGAATGTGAGTCGTTTAGAGCGAGGCCGAATATTGACTTTAAATTCATTCGAACGAGGTGGAATATTGTTTCCTTGTTCGGCGTAATGTGTAAACTTGGTGGGGACACGTGAACGTCATATGTTTGCATATTCCATTTTGTTTATACATTCATCGGAGAAGTTTTACATATTTTTGCTCAGTTCGTACATGCATTGGAGAAGTCTCACTCTATCTAGTCCCTTCATTGGTTGACCTGGAGAAGCTATCGAGAAGTCAAGCGATGAACTGATACTTAACTTCGAGATGCCCTCTTCGTCGCCTCGTTAAAAACCTCCTCGAGAAAACCCAATTGGGAAAAAACTCGGGTGAGGGAAAAAGAGTACGACTTGGAGGATGCCTTATATTTAGAAGTTGAAGTATTTGAGGTGAGCAACGTTCCAATTGTTCGGTAGCAATTTTCCTTCCTTTGTTTCTAGTTGGAACGACCCTTTGCTTACTGCTGCCGTAATTTTGTATGGGCCGTCCCAATTGTTCCCCAGTTTGCCTTCTCGTGGATCTTTGATCGCCTGTGTCTTGGCTTGGAGCACGTAGTCCCCGACTTTGAGTGGCCTGACTTTGGCTGTTTTGTTGTAATATCGCTCTGCTTGTTGTTTCTGGGCTACCATTCTTATGTAAGCATGTCTCTTCATTCTTTGGCTTTGTCGAGATCTTGCCTTCTCTTTCATCGTTGCTTGGGCCGCTTTTATTTGAATATATTAGGCTTGGTTCCCCAACCTCGACCGGTATCATTGCATCAGTCCCATAGACTAGTGAGTATGGCATTTCCCCTGTGCTCGTCTTTGGCATGGTGGGATATGCCCATAGCACTTCTGGTAGCACCTCTGGCCACAGTCCCTTGGCGTTTTCCATTTTCTTTTTCATGATATTCAATATTATTTTGTTGGAGGATTAAGCTTGGCCGTTGGCAGTGAGATGATATGGCGTGGAGAATACTTTTTTGATGTGCCATTTCTCGAAGAACTCGGCGACTTTTTCCCCTGTGAATTGAGGTCCGTTGTCACAATTGATTTCTTTAGGGATCCCGAAGCGGCATACGATGTTCCTCATAAAGGCGATCACTTCGTGTTCACGTATTTGTGCGAATGCACCTGTTTCCACCCATTTAGAGAAGTAATCAGTTAAAACCAAAAGAAATCGTACATTACCTCGTCCTGCGAGGAGTGGGCCGAAGATATCCACACTACTAGAAAACTGCAAATTTCCCAGGGAAATTTCCCACAGATATATTATCAGTGGCAGTTCCCACTGAAATGTAAAAAATTTAGTGGGAAATGAAAAAGTTTTCTTTTACCTTTTTCTTAAAAACATTTCCACAGACTATAGGTGGGAATTAGTTGGCGCAAAAAAGCGTGTAATTTGTTTCCCACCGAATCAGTGGGGATGTCATTAAAAATAAATTTATTAAAATATACCCAGTGAAACGGTGGGAACCTAAAATAAAAAATAATTTTAATATTCCCACTAAGTACAGTGGAAGCTCAAAATTTCGAACTGTTGTATTTGGTCCCAAAACCTGCGAGCTTAAAATTATTTCACCGCGAGCTTAAAATTATTTCATCAAAAGAATTTAATTCATAGAAGACAATTTCCACCAATTTTCCCAGTGAATCAGTGTGAAAGTATTTTCTATTATATTAGGTATACCCCTTTTTTCTTCTCTTTTTCAATCTCATTATTCTCTTTCTCTCCATTCTCTTGGCAAACCGATTTTTCCCCATTTTCAGAAACCAGAGCTTTCACTAAGCTCATGCAAAGTCGGTAAGACCTCCTTGATGGATCATGGGGGCGTACTTCTGGCATGGTTCAGACTGTTTAACAAAATCAACTGCTTCATTTTTCATTGTGGGGCAGTGAAAGCCTGCTGGTTTGAGACATCTGACTAGGGCTCGATTGCCGGTGTGAGCTCCACAAAGATCCTCGTGGACTTCTTCTAGGACACACCTTGTCTGGTTTGGTCCCAAACATTTTGCTAGAAGGCCGCCATATGTTCTCGTATATAGGTTGTTGTTGATGATGTATACCTGGCTGCTTGTATTCGAAGCTTTTTGGCCTCTTCTTTGTCATTTGGGAGCACGTCGTCCTGCAGGTAGGCGATGATATGGTTGCGCCAATCCCAAGTTATAATAATGCGTAACTCGATTTGGTCGATGGTGGAGTGGAGGAGTGTGACCACGTTCTCTTTTCGTTTATGCTTTTGGTAGCCGCTGCCAATTTGGCGAGGCCGTTTGCCTCGATGTTATGCGCTCAAGGTATGTGGTCGAGATGGTATTCATCGAACTCAGGAAACAGCTTGCAGATCTCGGCCTGATATTTTTATAGCCTTTGTTCCTTGATTTGGAAAGTCCCTGTGACTTGATTGACGACGAGTTTTGAGTCACATTGGAGGACTACCCGTCGTGATCCATATTTGAGGGCCAATTTTAATCCTGCAATTACGACCTCATTGTCAGTCATATCGGGGCACCGTATGGACTGACGAATCACTTCGTCTGTCGGGACCTCGAGTACGAGTCCCAGTCCAGATCCTGACGCGTTGGAGGCACTGTCAATGTATAGAATACATAGGTCGTGTATCTTGGGGGAAGTGCTAGTGGCTTCCCTTTCGACCTCATGCATTATTTTAGCGCTGAAGTCGCCGATGAAGTCGGCAAGTACTTGCCACTTTATCATTGTTCACAGTTGATATGTTATATCGTGCTCACTAACTCGATGGCCCATTTAGCCAACCTACCCGACAACTCGGGTTTGTGTAGGATACTCCTCAGGGGAAAAGTCGTGACCACTAAGATGGGTTGGCATTGGAAATAAGGTCTAAGCTTTCGTGAAGCTATGACTAAATCCAGGGCTAGCTTCTCGAGGTGAGGTACCTCATTTCGGTGTCAACCAAGGTTTTGCTAATATAGTAGATTGTAGATTGCGTACCTTTGTTTTCGAGGACCAGGATTGCACTCACTGCAATGTCAAACACGACCATGTAGATTAGGAGACGCTCTCCAGGTTCCTACTTAGCAAGTAACGGGGGCGAGGACAAGTATGCCTTTAATTCTCTCAGGGCGTTGACGCACTCAGAATTCCATTGGAGGTTGTTGTCATTTTTTAGTACGCCGAAGAATTTGTGGCATCTATCGGAGGATCGTGAGATGAACCTTGATAGGGCAGCTATACGGTCGATCAACTTTTGAACCTGCTTCTTGCTGGTCAAATTTTCTGGTATTCCTTCTATAGCCTTGATTTGGTCGGGGTTAACCTCGATGCCTCTCTGCGATACCAAAAAAGCCGAGAATTTTCCTGAGGTTACATCGAATGAGCACTTCTCGGTGTTGAGCTTCATGTCGTACCGCCTAAGTATGTCGAAGGCTTCTCTCAAATGGTCGATGTGATCTTCCTTTCTTTTCTACTTGACCAACATTTCGTCTATATATACTTCCATCATTTTTCCAAGCTGTTCTTTGAACATTTTGGTTACTAGTCTCTGATAGGTTGCCCCTGCATTTTTCAATCCGAACGACATGAATCTGTAGCAGTACGGCCCTTGGTGGGTGATGAAAGTAGTTTTTTCTTGGTCTTCTTCCTCCATGAGAATTTGATTGTAACCTAAGTAGGAGTCCGAGAAACTTAATAGCTTGTTTACTGCTATTGCGTCAATGAGCTAATCAATGTGAGGCAATGGGAATGAGTCTTTCGGGCAGGCCTTGTTCAGATTTGTGAAGTCTACACACATGTGCCATTTCCCATTTTTCTTTTTCACCATAACCACGTTGGCGACCCATTGTGGGTACTTCGACTCCCTTATAGAGCCGTTTGCAAGCATTTTTTCCACCGCTTCGCGGACGACATCATTTATAGCGGCGTTGAATTTTCTCCTAACCTGCCGTATCGGCGGGTAGAGTGGGTCGACGTTTAGCTTGTGCGTTGCTATTTCCTTCGGGATGCCTAGCATATCTGCATGTGAGAAGGCAAACAAGTCTGCGATGTTAGTTAAAAATTAATAGAAACACCTGGTTCTTGAAGTTTGTGGCCGATATAAGCTTTTTTGTTGTGGTCATTTTTATCTAGTTGGATGGGGTCGAGGTCTTCCAACTTTGATCCCGTGGCTTCCATGATTTTGGGTTCTTTGATGACGCCTTTCGGTTCGTCGCCATCTGACCTCGACCTCGCTAATTGCTATGCTTTTTTGCTTCTGCTTTTCAACTGTTGGGTGTATGTGCAATCCTGGGCGATGTGATAGCATTCCTGGGTTGTGCGCTGCTCGCCACGAATACTGAACACTCCCTGCGGGTTGGAAAATCTTACAACTTGATATAGGCTGGATAGGGATGGTCTTCATGGAGTGTATCCAAGGCCGTCCTATGATGGAGTTGGATGTCGTGTCTTGGTCCATGATGTGGAACATTGTCTCTAGGGTGATATCACCGGCTAGAACGGGTAGTGTGATTTCTCCTGAGGTCCGTTCAACTGCATTGTTAAAACCCGTTAGCGTGATGTAGCGTGGCACTATCTTATCCTCGAGCCTCATTTGTGTGAGGACTCGAGGGTGAATAGTGCATGCACTGCTTCCGTCATATACCATAATCTGTTTTATATCAGTATCTGAAATGCGTAAAGTAATAACAAGAGCATCATACTGAGGAAAAGTCAAACTGTGGGTATCCGATGCATCGACGGTTATACTTTCTTCGAGGTCGTCATACCGTTCATGGATGCTCAACCACTTTAACTTTTGGGTGGTTGTGAATTTCACGTGGTTGATAATCGCGTCGTCGCCTCCGCCGATAATCATCTGGATGGTGCGGGTTGGGGAGGGTGGTTTCAGGGGGGGCCCTGATGCTATTCTCGTTCACGAGCGATGTTCGTTCTTCCTCGGTCGCTCATCAGCTATTTTAAATGCCCTTGGTGGAGCATGTTCACTACCTCCTATCTTAAGGCGATGCAGTCCTCGGTCTTGTGACCTCGTTTCTGATGGAATTCATAGAGGGCGTTCGACTTTCTAGTGTTTGGGTCGGACTTCATCTTTTGTGGCTATTTCACCTTTATGCCAAGCTTATCTAGGGCATAGACAATTTCTAAAGGGGAAACACAAAAATTGTGAGCAGATAATAGCGGAGGCATTCCTCTTTCGCTTTGGTGAGTCCCTGTTTGCGGCCTGGATGAGTCGTCGCCATGGCGTGGGGGGAGGGAGGGGGTGTTATGAAGGCAGTTCTGACGTACATCTGATGTCTCTCACGCTTGAGGCATGGAACTAGATGATCCCTTATGTTATCGTTTCTGCGGTCCTTTCTTGACTCTATATGGATCGACATCAACCGTTGGGTTGGTCCGTTAAGGCCGTCCTCATCTGCTCTCATCTCGGCACAATAGGTGTTGTGTATTTCTTCCCAAGTGGTGGGGGATACTTCATGAGCCTACTCAATAGTTTCTTGATCGCCCTCGAGCCGCTCCTATTCAGCCCGTTTTGAAAAGCTGCTACTACCATTCCCTCGATATGTTTGGAAGGGTCATTCTTACTCTGTTGAACTAGTCAAGGAAGTCCCTGAGCCCTTCGCCGGGTGACTTTTTAATGGCGAATATATCATTCACCCTGGCTTCTGCTTTCTTGGCCTCGGCATGGGCGGTGACGAACTTGTCGGTCATCTCCTTAAATGTTTCTATGGATCGCAATGGCAGTTGTGAGTACTATGTCAGAGCTCCCCCGGTTATAGTTTCACCAAACCTTTTCAACAGTACATATGGCACTTTTTCTTTAGCGAGATCGTTGCCTTTCACTGCGGTGACGTAGTGGATGATGTGGTCTTCAGGGTCCGTTGTGACGTTATATATTTTTAAGTATGGCGACATCTTGAATATTTTGGGTATAGCATGTGTCGTAGCTCGTCGCTATACGTTTGTTCCACAAACTGGCCGGCATCCCGTTTCAGTAGAAGTTTTGGGGCTCCCGGTGTCTTATCCACCCTTTCTTGGTTCTCCCTCATTTGGTCGCGGAGCACTTTGTTCTCGTTCTCCATGTCTTCCATTTTTCTTAGAATGACAGCGAGAGTGTCATTACCTGCATCATTAACAGTGTGAGTGATGCCTGTTGAGGGAAAGGGAACGTGTTGCTAATTGATTATCATTGTGATGTCGACTCGTGCATCATATCTACTCGCCCTTTGAGCGGGTTTGTCAAGTATGATGTTCAGTGTACTTGTTAACCATGCTTCTAGTAGCTTTTTCACTGCTGGCGAAGCTTCTTCCGTTGTGGACGTAGAGGCTCCTTTTCCATGGGAGGTGGTAACGCTGCCACGAGGGGGGGGGGAGTGAACTACTTTTCCTAGGTGAAGCATTTGGTGTCACGTTCTCCTCGTCTTCTCCGTTAACCTCATTGATGGTGTTCAGGAGATTAGCAGTAAAGCCTGCCACTACCTTCAATCTTTCTTCTCCATTCCCTGTCATGTTAGATCGTGCAAGTAGAGAAAAGAGAGTTCTGTATTTTGGTATTCGTGTGTTTTTGTAGATCTATAAAAACTATGACTTGACTAGAAATTCCCCACAGATGGTGCCAAGTTGTTTGACCAAAAAGTATAACACTTTTTGCTAAACTAATTAAAAGATAAATAAGGTGAAGGGGAAAATCCTAGTCAAGTACAATAAATCTTAGATCTAATCACGTGCCTAAACAGTAAGGTCCACTAGTACATAGAATCAGTTATGAGTTATTAAATGAAGCCTTTTAGAATAAATGAAGGGACAATAATGAACAATAAATATGAAAAATGGCAATTAATATAAATAGGAAGAATTGTTCACCCAAATATTGAATGATGTGGATGATTTTTCCATCTGACAACAACGTGTGACAAATAGATATGAAAATGGACAAAGCTTTCTCGGATCGTGTGAGTGGAAAGGCAGAATAAACGACAAATCCAATCACTGTGGAAAGGCAAAGTATTGTATTATCTTACAAGAGTCAACAATCTCATAATATTTCTTATTAGAGTGAATCTTACATGCCTTTTCCCCCTATCTTTTACTATTTATATGGGATATTCCCAAAACCCCTAAAAAGTACAACAAAAGGAATATTCTATTGAATATTCCTTTTGGTAGTTCCAAGACTATACTAGACGTTATTCCTATTCTTCTCTACTCGACCTCGGCCTTACTGTCTTGCTCGGTGGTTCCTCGTTGATAGGCCCTGCTTGACCTCGGCCTTAATGTCTGCGTCGAGGCCGTAATTCCCACAATTATTTACTTCTATTTACCGAATTTCCTCAGTCGGAAAATACCCGAAAAAATTAAAAAATCCGAGGAAATTCGAGATTGAAAAATTCGACTTTATTGATTTGGTTTGGTTTATAGATTTAGAAACCCCGCACCATTAATTTAATTTGATAATTGAAAAATGCGAATCAACCTAACCTATGTACAACCCTACAATAAATATAGGAAAAGGATTCGTATTAAGAACAATTAAAGCAGGAAAAAGTACTCCCTATGTCCATTATCTAAGTCTCATTTTATTTTGTGAGAATTATTATCTATCTCATTTGAAATTGACAAACATTATGTTTTTAAATTTAGTATATAGATTAGTTTAAGTTATTAGTCCGTACATTAAATAATGTTATAAGTTAAATTTTATTTTCATAAAACTGATTAACACAAGATATGTACAATTTTCAATAAGGATGGTTTTTAGTTCTTTCTACTCGCTATAAGAGAAGGCACTGTTAATAGGAGTAATGGATACGAACAGAGGTGGAATTAGGATTTAAAGGTTATGCTTCTGAACTTGACATCGAACTTACAAGTTGTTTTAGTTACTGGTTTCTCAATTTAATATTTATACATACTCAATGAATTTCTTAATATAAATACAAAATTTGTTTGAATTCATAACTTATTCTGCAGCTACGCCCCTGTCTATGGGCTACTATAGCACTCAACATCATTCATAATCACAAAGACAAGATTCGATCGGGCCATATGCCAATAAGCTTCAAATACAACCTTCTTCATTGTTGCTTTTCCAAAGGAAAAAAGAATCAGAAAACAATTTCCCAAAAAGGAAACATTTAAACAGCGACTGAAATGGACAACACAAAAATCATCGGCGTTGTCAATCAAATTAGAGGATAGATTAGAATTAAAATATACAAAATCAAATTAAATTTGAAGATAATTCTTTTCCAAATTTGAGGGAAATTAAGCTAATAGTTTATGAAAACACGTTAGTTTTTACTTCTTCTTTTCAAAAGCCAAATAAAGAATGAAAAAATTTGATCAAGTTGAACTATTGGATTATGACCCGTCACTTCAACCATTTGAGCTAACTCATTTTGATCCAAACAAACTCTAATCATATAAGATCATGACTGGTTTATTATTTTAATCCATCCATGGTCAACCCAATCCGCATGTTTACCACATCTATCATCACCTCTATATAGAGAGCCGACGCACAAAGTATTCGATATTCGGAAGGGCGACAACTCTTTAGAGTACATCAGTAGTCTAAAATTCAGCGATATGCAGTGTAAGAATTAGCTGAAAATTAAGATGAATAAAGTTTCCAAGTACAGTAATAAAATCTAATTAAGGGTTCCATAGTTACAATGCTAAATAGGAAAAAAAGTTGGCTACGTACGATTCTTGATAAAGATTACATATGCAGCAGCCAATTCCCAAGAAATTGAACAGAAATTTTTTTTCCCCTTCTAAATTAAGGTTCTTCTTGTGGGTTCTTTTTAGCAGAAGGATTCTTATTATTATGCATCCAAACCTTGAAAACCTGTCTCTTCACCCCAACTTGAGAACAGAATCTTTGTACTTCAGTGTCATCTTCTCTTGGAATTCTCCACCCTAATTTCTCTGCAAATTCCAACATTTTTTCCTTCTGATCTTGAGTGAACTTTGTCCGAAATCGTTTCTTCGCCAACACAAATGGTGGTTGTGGTTGAGGAGGCACTGAGGTTGCCTGCTGATAAGTGTTGAAGTTAAGTTCTTCACTTGATGAGTCTGTAGCTCCACTTCCACCTCCGCCGCTACCTGCGGAAGAGATAATTGTAAATAATAATGCAATATTTTCCAACAGTTTTAAGCTTTTAAATGAAATGTTCATACAATGAAATGTAGTACCAGAACAAATATATTTGAGCGTAGACATGAGTACAACAACAATTCAGTGTAATCCCACAGGTGGGGAGTGTAGGCACGAGTGTAATGTTTCTAACTTAACTTTTTAGATGACATGTCATGTTTTCGACTCTCATTATCACTCATTGACAAAAAAAATTCAGGAGTTATGCCAGAAAATATTAAGAATGAGATGCGTGAAGGGTGTGTTAACATAATTAAGTAATCAAAGTATTATTTCTATGACAGTTTGATTTTCAGATAAGATGATTACACTATTCAAGAATGAGATAACTGTGTTATCATAATTAAGTAAATAAGATGTTACTTATTTTTATGACAGTTTATTTTTATATAAGGTGACCATACAATTCAACAGTACCTCCAGATGCTTTAACAACATGAGAGGCAAGAGACGGGGAGCAAAAGACATAATTAAGTAAATACAAATATAATTTTTGTAAAAAAACGATCAAACAATTCAACATTACCTCCGAAGGCCATTTTGACAGGCTGAGGTGGCATAGTACTCCAAACTGAACGGCCGTGCTGATGGTGATGGTTCATCGACGGCAGCGGAGAAGGCAGTGGTTGAGGAAGCTGAAGCGGATGTACAACCATAATGCCAGCATTATTATTGTCAGCACCAACATTTGATTGTTCTTTTCTGTGAAAATTACGGTGGCAATTACAAGCAGCACATTTCAACGCCTCGAGCGTTCCTTCTTCACCACTAGGCATAAACTCACCACATCCGTCAGTAACATTCCCACCAATGTTGGCCGCATGATTCTTCAGACATTCACGATACCTTGCTCGTGATGTTATTTTAAATTTATTACTATTAGTAGATCCGCCACTGGAATATGGTACTACTGGAGCTGCACCAGTACCACCCAAGGATGGTTTTTCATTATCTTGTTGTGGCTGAAGATTATTGTTGTTGGGTTGGTGGTGGTGGTGGTGGTGGTGGTTACCTTGATCTAAGTTTTGATCTAGTGAATGATACCCTAATGACCCTTGCATTCTCATTTCCTTATCTTCACCAGCTAATGCCATTTTTAACTTAAAACCCTAATTAAACTTTTTTCTTAATTATAAACCTTAACAAAACCCTAATAATCTCTCTTCTTCATCTAAGTTTACACACATAACATAACATGAAAATAGAAGTTTAGAAGTCAGTTTAACTAAATCTATGTAACCTACCTAGCTCGAATATCCTTCTTCTAAGAGATAAGGCAAGTAAAACTCTATGTTTAGACTTAATCAAAATACTAATCTAATTTGGAAAGAGAGAGAAAAGTGTTTGTGTTGGGGAGGAGGCAACAGGCCGAGAATGTAAGAAACAAGAGACAACATGGTTGCTTAAGAAGAAACGGAGCTAAATCTATTGTTGTAAATTAAAAGGAAAGGGAATTGAAAGTGGGGGTGAAGAGGGTGGTGGGTGAGATCGAGGAGATAAGAGAGAAAGAGAGAAAGAGAGAGAGAGAATAGTAGTGCGGAACAGCAAAGAAATTAAAGATAATAATATGTGATGAGATTATAGCTAGAGAGTGAGTAGTAGTGTTGTTTGATTTCAATTGTGAGTTTTAACAAACAACAAACAACAAACAATACTACTGAGCATAAGAAAACAACCGACAATGTCATGTTCAGTCCTCTCCCACGCCCTGCCAACATTGGCCCCATTCCTACACCCTCTTCATTATTGCCCCACCCTCTCCCCTACACCATGCTACCAGGGCATTGGATTTTTGAGCCAAGACCTCCGAGCTATATCGAACTCTATATAACTAACACTTCAATATAAAATAAAAGTTTTCTCGGACTCAATTTTTATATTATGTTATTATATATGTTCTCTATAATAAACTTTACTATTACATTCAAAAAAATTAATACAAACGAAGTTGTTATAGAGAGGTTTGACTGTATATATATATATATTCATTTCAGAAAGAGGAGGATCCAAAATTTAAACTTTATTAGTTCAAGCCTTTAAGATACTTAGTACTGAATAAACTCGTCATTTTCTTAGAGTTACGAGTGCATATCGATAATTTATTATGATTTTTGCAACTTTTTTGCACATAAATTTATATTTTGTGTCAATGTTATGGTTTCAATTGAAACAGGTGCTATAGGGCTACATGCGTTTCTGATTTCAGACTCTAATTATGAAAATACATTGAGTATGAAGTTTTTCTTATTGTTGTTCGTGGGGTAGAGGAGCTCCTAATTTAAGTTATATGTTTTGTTAGTGTAAGAAAATTTTATGTTATCAAATTATTTTTATTTGTTGTACTAGATGATCTGTTTTACTTTTAAAATTACGAATTTAATAAGGATTACATGTAGATACTATTTAGTCAATCTAATAGTATAAAAGTTATTTACACTAATAATTCTGTAATATTCTCTAAGGGAATATAAAATGTTACTTTTGCTCCTTTTGCTTCATCTTTTATGACTTTTTTTAGTTTGTTTGAGAAATAATATTTTTTATATTTTTAAATAATTTAATTTTTAAAATTCTCATTATATTCTTAACGATATAATTTTATAATTTTACAAATGTTTGTCATTATTTTAGACCACAAGTTCTGAATTTTTTTTATACTTAAAACTCAATCTACCGCAACAGATAAACTGAGATGAAAGGATTATATAATAATTAATTAGAAAGATTTACCCATCATATCACGCTTGAGTTAATTTCAAATATAGTCCATAATTTATTATTGTTAACGAATATAATTAAATTTTACTCATTATAATAATAAACTTACTTAGTGTTTCCACAGTAATCATAAACTTTACATATCCAAGTGATTTTACTATTTATGTATGATACAATTTTATAGTAACTTTATTGCTATATAGTGGAGTAATAAAGTTCAATTATTTTAAGGTAATAAAAAGTTATTTCTATTATTACAATAGAAACTATTAAAAATTTGGCAAAAATTGATCGCGATCGATCAATCAATTTTGGTAGGTCAAAAAATCAACTAAAAAATCGATCAAAGTTGGTCGGTTTTTAAAATACTTTATTATTCAAGAAATCGACAACCTTTGGTCGGTTTTTCATTTAAAATAAATTAAAATTAGTATTAAAAAAACCAACCAACTTTGGTCGGTTAATTCAACCGGTCATTTAAAAAAGTCGACCAAATTTGTTCGGTAATTTTATTTTTAATAAAACCGGCAGATATTAATCGGTTATTTTCATGCGAAAATACAATTAAAAAGTATAAATGAAATAAAAGAGAGTCTTAAAACAAAATGCATCAGTGGTCTAGTGGTAGAATAGTATCTTGTCACTATACAGTCCCCGGTTCGATTCATAGATGGTGTATTTTTTAATTATATAATTAAAATATCGACCGACTTTGGTGGGAAAACACCGACCAACTTGGTCGGTTCTTTCGGTATGTTTTTTTAATTTAATTGACTGACCAAAGTTGGTCGGTAATTTGATCAGTATACCCTTTCGACCTTCAAAATAATGATCATACGTTAATAGTTGTATTTTGGACGATTATTGATCATTATCGATCTACTTTGGTCGATTTTTTTTGGACGGTTTTTCCTAAATTTCCACCACACATTCATGTAGCGATTCTTTTTCTAATTTGAACTTGTTATCTTGGTTCTGCCATGTTCCTATTACTGTGTTTATCTTTTTTACTTTACCATGAGTTATGACACTCCAAAAATGACGCAAAAATAGTGCGATTCTGTAATCTGATTTGACGCTGCTCAGCTTTTATTATTTCACGTTCTACGGAATGAATGATGTAAATTTGCAAAGAAATTCTTTCTTTCTTTTAACTCTTACCCTCTGCTCATGTGTAATTGTATGTCACCCTCTCTGCAAATTCTGCAAACTCCATGCTTTCCCCAAGCAATCTCTTTTAACCCTTTCTGTGATAAAATCGATGTACTTTTTTTCCCCCTTCCCATGTCTAATTCTGTGATTTTGCTTCGGTACTTGCTTATCTTTTTCAGATTAATTAAGGCAATTGTGTTAGCAGTAATTATTGCAGGGGCTCAGAAAATTGCGTCAGATTAAATATTTATTTCAATAGCAATGATTGAGGGTTTGGTGCTGTTAAGATTTTACAATAAACTATTACTTATTATTTATATTTTGTATGACTAGTTGTTTTGACATGGGCTAGGTTGTACAAGAAGATCTTTTGAGGAAATTTAAAATCCCATAAGCCCGAAAACGAACAATTGTGGATCTTCTTTGGATCATGATACAAAAGAAATCATAAACAAATAATATTATTACTTTATTAAACCACTTAACCATGATAAGCTTAACTGGAGGTGTAAACATAAAAGTGCGAATAAGTATTTATCGATTTCTTTTCTTAAAGTAAGTGATGATTTTTATTATTTGCAGATAAGTTTCATTCTAAAGAACAATATTTACCCTTAGGTTTCAGGTCAACTATATGAATTATTGTTGGTTATTGTTTGACCAAAAAGTATGACTTACGACTAAATTATTATATTTATGTAATAGTGGGTTAAATCTAGTTAATGATAATAATTCTAGATGCAAATCTTGAAAATGTGTGTGAGGTGGGGACAGATCCCGTGAAAGGTTGACAACCATAAGCACAAAATATTATTAAAGTATGAACAATAATAGATGTGTAACTAGCAATAAATAGCAATAAATGACATTTAAGTAAATAGGAGGAAATATTCACCCAATAAAGAATGAATTGGACGGATGTTCCTCCTGACAATGATGAATGAAAAATAGATACAAGATTTGCTTGAAGAATCCTCAGATCTAATGGAAAAAAGTGAAATAATGTGGTTAAGAATCTTGATAAAAAGGTAGTCTTTGTATCTTTACCGGAGAGAGAATCTTTTTTACATGCCTGCTCTTATCACAATGAATATCACATGCCCCTATTCCTTTTCTTGTTTCCCTTATATATTCGACAAATATCCCTATATCAAACCCTAATTGTACAAAATGCAGAGACTAGCCGTTATTGCTCCGTCAGCAGTGCTCGACCTCGGTCATCGTTGACACCTCGACAACGAACCTCGTTGCTCACTGGCCGACCTCAGCTGACTCTTTCCTTAATGTTATATTACCCTAAATATTTTAGGGAAGATTTTGTCTTATATAGTTAGTCCCTAAAGAGAATATTCTAGTGAATTTCATCAAAAGGCGTTCTCGAGTTTCTTCTTCATGATGTTCAGTATCTTTTAAAAGGTCACTTTTCCGTTGCCCGTGGGGTGGTATGGCATTGGGAGTATTCTTTTGATGTGCCATTTTTCAAAACACTCAGCGACCTTTTTTCTTGCAAACTGGTGTCCGTTGTCGCAGCTGAACCCTTTGGGGAGACCGAAACGACATATGACATTTTTGCATATGAAAGAAATCACTTCCTGTTCGCGTATTTTGGCGAATGCTCCTGCTTCTACCCATTTAGAGAAATAGTTAGCTAAAACCAAAAGAAATCGTACGTTACCTCGTTCAGCCCGGGGGGGGGGGGGGGGGTGCCTACGATCTCCATTCCCCATTTGATGAATGGCCAAAGGGAAGTCACTGGGTGTATGTGTTTGCCTGCTTGGTGAATCATTGGGATATACTTCTGGCATTGCTCGTATTTTTTCATGGTGGGCCAGTAGTACCCTGCCCGTATGAGGAATCTAACCAAAGCTCGATTGCCGGAGTGAGCTCCATAGTGGCCCTCGTGTATTTCTTCAAGGATGCGTCGCGCTCCAGAGGGCCGCCATACATCCTCTTGTACAGGTCATTATGAATGATGTTGCATCTCGCTGCTTGCATTCGTAGTTTTTTCGCTTCTTTTTTATCATCTGGGAGTACGCCATCCTGCAAATATGTAACAATACAAATGCACCAGTCCTAAGTTAGGTTTATGGTTCTTACCTTAATCTGATCTATCGATGAGCTGAGGATGTGGATCACATTTCTTTCTCCGATTGTAATGTTTTTGGTGGTTGCGACCAGTTTGGCATGATCGTCCGCCTCGGTATTCTATGCTCGGGGGATCTGGTCGAGTTGACATTTATCGAACTCGGGTAGCAGCTAGCACATTTCGATCTGGTAATTTTGTAACTTTGGCTCCTTATTTGAGTGCTAGCCTTAGTCCTGCAATTACGGCCTCATACTCGGTCTCGTTGTTAGTTATTACCGAGCATCTTATGGATTGGCGAATTACTTTGCCTATGGGACTTCGAGTATGAGTCCCAGCCAGACCCTGACGCGTTAGACGCGCCATCAGTGTACTGGACCCAGAGGTATTTTGTTTGGGGAGAAGCATGGATGACATCGTTTTCGACTTCGGGCATTATTTTTGCACTGAAGTCGGTGACAAAATCTACGAGGACCTGTGACTTTATCGCCGTTTGCGGCAGATAGGTGATATTATGTTCGCTCATTTAGATGGCCCATTTGGCCAAAATGACCGACAACTCGGGTTTATACAAAATGCTTCTTAAGGAGAAAGTCATGACGACAGAGATGGGGTGGCATTGGAAATATGGACTAAGATTTCGTGAAGCTACGACTAAGGCCAAAGCCAGTTTTTTGAGAATGGGGTATCTTGTCTCGGCGTCGACTAGTGTTTTGCTAATGTAGTAAATGGGAGATTGCATACCTTTATTTTCTCGGACTAGGACCGCGCTCACGGCTACTTCAGATACGGTAAAATAGACGAGGAGGGTCAGTCTGGTTTTGAAAGTAGCGGCGGCGATGACAAGTACACCTTTAACTCATTCAAGGCTTGGACGCACTCATGGGTCCATTGGAGGCCGTTATCCTTTTCGAGTATGCCGAAGAACTTAAGGCACCTATCGAAGGATCGTGAAATGAAATTTGAAAGGGCGACAATACGGCCAGTCAACCTCTGAACCTGTTTTTTTGGTGGTCAAGTGCTATGGTATCCCCTTGCTGGCCTTGATTTGGTCGGGGTTGACCTTGATACCTCACTGCGACACTAGGAAGCCCAAGAATTTTCCTGAGGCCACGCTGAATGCACATTTTTTGGGGTTTAGTTTCATGTTATATTGCCTAAGTATGCCGAAGGCTTCTCTCAAGTGGTCGATACGATCTTCTTTCCTTTCGAATTTGACCAGCATGTCGTCTATGTAGACTTTCATCGTCTTACCGAGTTGCTCTTTGAACATCTTCGTCACCAACCTTTGATAAGTTGCCTCCGCATTTTTCAGTCAGAAGGGTATGATCCTGTAGCGATACGTCCCATAGTGGGTGATGAAGGTGTTTTTTTATCCTCTTCCACCATGGGGATCTGATTATAGCCTGAGTAAGCGTCCAAGAAGCTTAGTAGCTCGTGCCCGGCCGTTGCATCGATGAGTTAGTCGATATGGGTAATGGAAATGAATCCTTGGGGCAAGATTTGTTCAGGTCAGTGAAATCTACACACATCAGCCATTTGTCGTTCTTCTATTTCACAATGGCTATGTTGGCGACCCATTTGGGGTACTTCGACTATTTGAAGGAGCCATTTTCCAACAATTTTTCCACCTCTTTCTGTATTGCGTCATTGATTGCGGAGTTGAACTTAGGCCTAACCTGCAACATCGTGGGGTGGTATGGATCGACGTTCAACTTGTGCGTAGCGATCTCCTTTGGGATACCTGGCGTATTTGCATGGATAAAAGTAAACAAGTCCGTGTTAGCAGTTAAGAATTGACGAAACTTACCCGGTTCCTGAAGGTTGCAGCCGATGTAAGCTTTCTTGCTTTGGCCGTTGCTGTCTAATTGAACGGGGTCGAGGTCCTCTATGGTCGATCCTGCGACCTCGACCATATCGGGGTCTCTGATGACGTCCTCGCTATCGTCACACATTGACCTTGACCTTGTTGATTGCTATGCCTATTTTTCTTTATCCTTTGTTTATTGGGTGGTCGTACAGTCTAAGGCGATGCAGTAACATTCCCGGGACGTGCGTTGCTCTCCTTGTATGCTGAATATTCCCCATGTAGTTGGGAATTTGATGACTTGGTACAAGCTAGAGGGATGGCTCTCATGGTGTGTATCCATGGTCGCCCTATTATGGCGTTGCATCTTGTGTCCTAGTCCATGATATGGAATGTGGTTTCCAGAGTGATGCCACCTGCTTGGTGTTGATACCCAATTTTTCCTAAAGAATATTTCAAATGCATATATGTCTTCAAAAGCATGCATTAGCATCAATTGGTATTTTTCCACAATTTTCTATATATTTTATTAATTTGCCCAGTATTTTATTCCAATAAATAATTATAAAATTTCATCACAAATGATTTCAAATCATTTTCTTGATTTAATATTACTATTATGGTCCTATTAAGTCCAAATTATTCTATAAATAAACAATTTGGCACCTTTTGGCTACAATTGCAATTGTAGCCCATGCGTATAATTTTTATATTATTTTTTACCATAAATTATTCTTTTGTATTTCAAATACTACATAACCATTTTTAAAACATCTCTATACATGAAATTCATTTTTTATAATTAGTAATTATTTTACAAATTATTTTTAATCAATTTATTTGGGCGAATTTAACAAATAGCCATTTTTATTTTTGATTCTAGCCTAAACTAGCTAGCCCAAATACCTGATACACTAGCCCAATATAACCCAATCCCAAACCCCTACCTAACCCGACCCAAATTCTTGTTAAATCCCGACCGTTGATCATTTAGATCAACGGTCCAGATCCCCCTTACCATAATTAAACCCAAACGACCCCTCCCCCCCCAAAACCCTCTCATTTTCACTCACCCTCTCCGCCGTTAAACTTCACTCTCATCTCCAAATCCTCTCTAATCCTAACCCTAACTCTCACCTGCCGCCTCTCATCTGTCGTCAACCATGGTGATTCCTCACCATCCTCAGGCCTCTCATGGCTCTCTTATGCCGGTATTACTTGTCTCTAAGGCCCTCAAGGGACGAGGGTTAGTCCACTCACACCTTGGGCCTGTTCTTGCCTGTTTCAAGCCGCCATGGCTCGATCTTGAGTAAGATCTTTCTATTTTTGCCTAAACCTATGGGTATCTAAGCTGGTCTCTTCATCTCTGCATTGCTTTTACGAAAACCCACTTTCATCTCTTGAACTTCTCAGATCTGAGATGGATCGAACTGTTTTCCGTTTGTTTTTAAAAAACCCACTTTCATCTCTTGAACTTCTCAGATCTGTACAGATCTGAGATGGATCGAACTGTTTTCCGCTTGTTTTATGAAAACCTTGTGATTTTCAAGTGTCTGTTCATTTCTTCCTAACTAGGGTTTACTAAAAATCATCTTCTCCAAAATTTTTCCGATTTTGAATGTTTAATCTTCTGTTCTTATGTTCTTTTGAACGATTTATGTTGAGTTTGCCTAAACCCTAGTCTATTTATGCTAAAACTCTATTTTTTCTTATACTTTGCTTCGATTCTGGATTTTCGGTGTTACTTGTGCACTGTTTTCGATCTATGCTTTGATTCTCATGATTTCCTTTAGCTTAATTCTATGTCCTGTGATTTTTACCCTAGTATATCTTTATTAGGGTTTGTGATTCTACTCTCGACTGATCCAGTATGTTTATGCTTGGCCTACTTGTTTATTCATGGAAACCTATGTTGTTTCCCTTAAAATCAGTATTATTTCGAGTCCTTGATTCACTGATTTGCTATGGTAATACATGTATGCTGATTTCTGGTTATTTCCCTATTTTTCATAACTGTTAATTATTTCTTGCCTTATCTTTGATTAATCGTGAAATTTGCTGACTCTTACTAAGTGTTTCCTTAATTAAACTCTTTTGTACTTACCCCTAACTACCTACTCTGTACCTAAGGTTACTTGATTTCCTTCTTTAATTATCTGCCCTGCTCTTGACCGTTGGTTGATTACCCCTTAATTGGTGGAAACTTGCTGATTTTATGTATGATTGAATATGTAATTTTCCCTAATTGCTACATAGTTGATTCTTTACCTTATTCTTTCTAGATCCTAACTGCTATATATACTCTCTTCCATTCTCACTTCTAGGATACTGACATTGAACTCAAAACATACGAACACATTAGTTCAAAAAGCTCTCTCTCATACTCAAAGCTTTTCTACTCTCTTTCTTTCTTTGTTACTTACTTACTACTGTTCTGAATTAGCAGGCTGCAAGCCAAGGCTAGTTATTGTGCTCTCCTATGCTTCACTTTGTGTTTACTATCTCATTACTGGTATGTTCTGATTTCAATTCAAGTCCCAAAACCAACATGTTTCTGTTACTGCTTCAGTTTATCATGTTTCTGATCTGTTTCTATCTATGATTTTGTTGTTAAACATGTTATTAACATGTCTACATCAATGTTCATCTAGCATATTATGTTATTCCCCACTCTGGATCAGTATGCTTATGAATATGTTACCCCTTGTAGTATGTCCCAATATGATCTGCTCTATCTCATGTTTACCTATTTTCTAGCATGAACCTTTCTTTGCAAAGCAATTTGTATCCTAAGTTGTCTGATTTTGTGTTGATTCTGAAATTCATGTTATGTTGATCCATTAGCTATCCATTAATCCCCATAAACCCCCTACAAGAACTTCTATGATCATGTATACTATGTGCTCTATGTGTCCCCAATTCCCATCACCCCTGTATGAAGGACTGTGATTTGAATGTGCTGAATCTGTTTGTGCTGTGATTAGTCTACTATTTGTTAATTGTCCTACTCTTGTCAACAAACTATTTTTTTACTAAACAACTCTCCTATTTTATAAAACCGTTTCAACTAAGTTTTTCCCAAACGCAGCATTTCCTATTAAAACCTTTTTAAAACTATGTCAAGCACTCTCACTTTACTCTTAGGTCCTTCGGTTCTGCCCCTCCAGTGTATGACTGCCTTGGGATTCCTATGAGATCCCTCTGAACTCTAGTTCACTGGGGTTGGCTCTTCCACACTGCACTTACTCAATTATGGTTATGAATTCTGGGTGTGAGCACTGCCCGAGATCCCTTGAGGTCCTTAGAGAACTTTGACACACCTGAATATGAGAAAGGCTATGAAACATTTGAGCACTTGAGGTTCTGGGAATCTGGGCCTATTTGTCAGGCTCCCTATAGTTTAACTTCTTCTTTTCCTTTATCTATTTATGTAATTTACTCAGTTAGTCTGTAATAATTACTTGTAAACAAATATTGGGGATGGCTAGTGAAAAGGGGAGGGCAGCATATATATGTTATCAATATCAAGGGGTAGAAACCATGCCTTAGGTTTACATTTCCGATATGTGCATTAGAATCCATGTTTAGGACCAATACATTCTAAGCATGTCATGCATTAGATATCATGTTTTAGGTTTACTGCTTCAGCATCTCATTTGACCCTATTTATCACTTAGAAATCCTGCTTCAGGGCTAAATAATAGCATCAGCATAAAAAATGTTGCTCCTGCACATCCTGAAATTATGCTATAACTTCATGTGCATTTAGAAATCATGCTTTAGGAATTCTGCAACCATTCTGCGTCTATGTGTGCATAGTAGATACCATGCTTTAGGATCTTGCCCAGTCACACTTAGTTAAACTACTGATGCATGAAAAAAGACATAAGACAGTCTCATATTTGATCATCCTATTTTAAATAAACTGGTGATAATCCCTGTATTTTGCAACACTTAGAACAACATGCTTTTAGGTAAAACAACTTCTGAACTATTTTTTTTAACAATTTTGGTAATTATTATGCACAATCCCACGCCTAGACAAGCCTTTGGTAATTAATCTCTTTAAAAAACTGGAAGACTGTTGCTTTGTGTTTACTGCCTAATGGTTAACATGTTTTAAACTCAATAGGCAAATTGATTAGGTCCTGCTTTTGTGTTTATAAAATTGAAGCCGCATATCTTCTGTGTTCTGATTTTCATTTAGACATCATGTTTTAGGATCCTGCTTAATAATATTGCCCTTGTTTGTGTTTGAGACGTGCCGCTTTTATGCATTATCTGTGGAGGTAAATCTGAGCCTCTTAACTGCTTTTTCCTGTTTTATCTGTTCAAATCCTATTTGTTCT
The DNA here is from genome assembly GCA_005239505.1 of Nicotiana paniculata. Taxonomy (NCBI): domain Eukaryota; kingdom Viridiplantae; phylum Streptophyta; class Magnoliopsida; order Solanales; family Solanaceae; genus Nicotiana; species Nicotiana paniculata. The sequence continues at coordinate 19,150 of ML324916.1, read as the reverse complement.
TGCCTGCCGCCTAGTATTTTCTCCTTTCAACCTTAGGGGTCTATCTATAACTGCATATAGATAGAGGTCCGAAATCCCTCCAGGGCCATATAGAAGGGACGAGTAATAACACGCATAGAGATCGTTAAATAACACTCGCTTTAATAACCGCTAAGGAGTGTGGAATGGTAGATATGGATATGATGACCGGTGCGCTAATGCAACCTGTAGCCCCTCTTCTGAGGAGTGATTACCGGGCATTGTACCGATGTGATCTTATAGGATAAACGACCTAGGACCCCCATATCCCTTACTTATGTGTGTTTAGATCATAACTTTCAAACCTTGTATATGTATTTTTCAGACTTTAAATCTTTTAAAACTTTAGCACATATGTGTGCTTAGACTGTGAATCTTCCCAAAATCTTTATTTGTTTACCTATATGTTTTGTTTGCTTATGTGTTACCTGTTTTAAAATTCACAAAGCTTGTTTGGCCGGGAACCACAGTTGTGGACTTTAAGGGGTGCACACCTTGCCCTTGAAGTAATTTCAAGACCTTACCCTTATCTCTGATTATCTAATCTGTGTTTATAATTGACCCTTAATAGGTGCCCTAATGCACCTTAAAATTGTTAGGTGGCGACTCTTCAATTCCTTATCCCTTTCCTAAAAGGAAACGAGTTGTCCCAATAATGTCGAATACCCTGACCGACCCGAAGAGGGGAGGAAAGAGGGGGGCGCGACATCATGGCGACTCTGCTGGGGACTTATCTAGGCTTTTACCATTTCAAACTGCTTTGTGAACTTGTCTTTACTTTGTTAATACTTGAGACCTTTCCCTTTCCCCCTTTATGTTCCATTAATTGATTATCTCTTTCAAGTATTTATTTCATTCAGAATGAAAACTGACATGTTTCTTTTTGTTTTTCTTCGTAACTGCTTTTTCAATTATAATTGTTGTATTTACCGTTTTGATAACGTGCAAATACATGACAACATGATTTTATTGCTCATTTATTATTCAATAATCATGCTCAATATCATATTTCACTCGTGCCTTTTCAAATCCTATCGCAATGCTTGATGAGTGTTTGTGCCCTTCCATTTTATACCACTCCTAAATTTGGAAAGGCTTATTTGCGGTAAAACTAGTTGATCAGCGGTGCAGTCGACGGTTCCGTGCCTTTCCCCCTCAAGTTGTCCGCTTGAGGGTACCAGTCTAAAGCCCCATAGAAACCTTACTCTGTTATATTGTGCATTCATCATGGTGAAACCTAGCCGGGTTAGCGTGTCGTCCACACAATAATCCTTTAAGACAGCCTTATCCCAAGTCCATCGGGTTTTTCATAATCCCAACGGACGCAGTCACGTTCTGTGCATTTATTTGGAGAACTAAATGCATACATGCTAATCATAAGTGTATAAATAGTCGAGTCTGGCGGGGGTAAGGGTCTAACCTATCTATTTTGTAGAAAATGAGGCATCACGTCCCTAGGTTCGGCATGGTCCAAAGAATACCACCACTATTGTTGGATTTGTGGGAAGACCTCTCACCTAGTGACAAACACCATGTGAAGAGGGTCCTCGGGAACTTGCCCTTTTTACTGGATATTCAACCAAACAACATGTTGATCAAAGTAGCCACTATGTTCTGGGATAGAGAGGTCTGTGTTCCGTTTTGGCAACATAGAAATGACCCCCCTCTTGGAAGAGATAGGGGGCTTTGCGAGTTTACCTTGGGACAGTCCAGGTTTGTTTGTACCGGAGAACCGTAGGGGTTCTTGAAAATGATGGGTTTAAAGAGGAACGATGGTTTAGAGTGTCTGACAGAGTCCTACATACCTTTTGATTATCTCTATGAACGATACGACCATAGCAAATCCTATCGTATCTTCCACGAAGGGTTCTCTATTACTTCCTTGGGTCACATTCACCGCAACATTTTTGTGTTCGTCGTTTGCTTCCTGGGTCTGATGGTGTTTCCAAGCAAAGGAGACCGGATTCACACTAGACTGGCTATGGTAGCCAAAACCTTAATGGAAGGGATCGAAGGACAAACATATACCATTATCCCTATGATCATAGCAGACATATTCCGAGCCTGGACCACTGCCAGAAGGGGGCCAGACACTTTGAGGGTTGCAACCTGCTACTATAGGTTTGGTTATTGGAGCATCTCTAGAGAGGCCAATATCGCCAGGAATTTCCACGAAGGGCGTGGAATGATCATATAGCCTTCCACCACCCTAAGAGGATGACCTACATCCCTGATAGGTTTGCTCAACCGGAAAATGCTACAGAATGGGCGCAGTTTTTTGATAATTTGACCGAGGACCAGGTTCAATGGATGTTCGAATGGTTCCCTACCACCGAATTCATCATCCGATCAAGGGACGCTCCGCACCTGGTGTTGATTGGTTTAAGGGGCATATATCCCTGTGTTCCTATCAGGGTCATGAGACAGGCGGGTAGAAAGTAAGTTATACCACGAGTCTCTGAAATGAGTCATTACAGGGCAGATTTTCAGGACGACGATATCCCGTACAAATGTGAAGCTCAGCATCTATGGCATCTCAAGGTTATCATATAAAGGGACACCACCGAGCCCGATAGATACCACGCAGGGCATGTACGCTTCTACATATCATGGTTGGAAGACAACATAGCAGGATAGTTGAGCCGGGCATCAGCAGAAATAGGGTCATAGACGAAGCGGTTGAGGCTCAGGTGAAATACAATAATCTGCGCAAAAGGCTTCGTGAGTCCAAGGCCGAGCACCTGGAGCAACACAAGACTAATATGGAACTGATCGATGAGTGGAAGGAAAGGGCCATCAAATCTAGAGAAAGGTTGGAATATTTGGAGCAGGGTCTGATGGATCTAGAAGCAAAGACAAGAAAAAGGGTCGCCGACTGCCAGAATGATGAGGAAAATGAAGGAGGGAATCTAGCAAGGGTATACCAAGCCTGGGGAAGGTCCTTCGGGGACTAAGTAGTCTAGGTTTCCTTTTCATTTCTTTTACCAATGTAATAAGGCCAAGTGCCATTAGTGACTCTATTTCCTGCTCATTATTTTAGTGTCGTTTTGGACTCGTCTATTTTACATTAATGAGATGAGGCATTTTTCATCTAAGTTCTCCAAAATCAACTTGTCGCTAAGCCTACCTCGGGCACAACGAGGCTCCCAAATTAGGACACACTTTTATTCCTGCATTATGTGTTTAAATACTGCAATATTTTCTCATGATCTTCACTGACTTGGCTACTTTTTATTTTTGTTTTATGTCTCTTTGATTATTCCCCTCCCCAAAGGTTGGTTCGTGCATTCTGGCATCATCATCATATCACACAAAATCCAGGGGCCCTCCACCTCCTCCTCCTCCCAGTCCACTTAAAGGCAAAGGCAAAAAGGAAGATTTGGGAAACTTCAGACAGGAAAACACAACGCCAGTGGAACGAATAGAAGCTCTTGACAATCAAGGTACTCAGGTTTAGAATGATGCTATGTCACAACTCGAGCAAAAGTTGTTGAAACTCCAAGGGGAGCTTGAGCATGTCCGAAACTTGGAAAATTTATCCTTCTCACTCAGTGTCCCAAATGTCATTCAAAATCACATACCTCCTCAGAATACCCCAAACAAACAGAACCCTCCCACAACTCATCATCATACAACTCCACCGAAAAAACAAATTATCTCGCCACAACCAGCACAACACTTTCCACGCTCCAAGAAATACCCCGNAAAAAACAAATTATCCCACCACAGCACCAGCACAACACTTTCCACGCTCCAAGAAATACCCCGTTAATTATCCCTGAACCACAAGACTCCACAAGTGACCACCTCTATGCTCAAACACCAGGTCATCAGAACAACCCCATATACGTGGAGACTCTACCTCACTCTACCCAACACATTGCTTACACACCTTAATCCAGTGAGAATGATATGATCATTAAGAATTTGGCTGAGGAACTCAAGAAGCTGACTAGTCGAGTTTAGGGCGTTGAAGGAAGCAAGGGAGTCAAAGGGTTGACTTACGAAGATCTCTGCATACAGCCGGATGTTGAACTACCGGAGGGTTACAAACCTCCCAAGTTCGAAATGTTCTATGGTACAGGAGATCCCAGGGTCCATCTGAGGACCTATTGTGATAAATTGGTTGGAGTAGGAAGAGACGAGAAGATTCACATGAAATTGTTCATGAGGAGCCTCACAGGAGATGCTTTATCTTGGTACATCAGCCAAAACCCTAAGAAGTGGTCTGACTGGATAAGTATGGCATCAGACTTCATGGACCGGTTCAGGTTCAATACGGAGAATGCACCAGACGTGTTCTACATCCAGAACCTTAAAAAGAAGCCCACTGGAACTTTCTGTGAATATGCCGCTCGTTGGAGATCTGAAGCAACTAAGGTCAGGCCTGCCCTAGAGGAAGAACAAATGAACAAATTCTTCGTCCGGGCACAAGACCCGCTGTATTATGAGAGGTTAATGGTGATTGAAAACCACAAATTCTCTGACATCATCAAGCTGGATGAAAGAATTGAAGAAGGTATCAAGAGTGGAATGGTCACTAACTTTGAGGCCCTACAGGACACCAATAAAGCCTTGCAGTCTGGTGGTATATCCAAGAAGAAAGATGCAGGAATGGTAATGGTTGCACAGGGACCCAAATCCCGTTGGTATACAGAACTTCCCCATTCACTTATCAATTACCCTCGTCCACCTATCAGTCAACACCTCCATCAACATATCATCCTTCTCCACTGCCTACATATTATCCTACTTCCCCCAGATATTCCCAACTAGCTCCTGTTTATCATACCTACAACTCTCAGCCATCTCACTTTCAATCGCCCCCTACTCGCCAAAATTTTCCGAGAACTCGACCCAACTTTGATCGCAGACCTCCTAAACAATACACTACCATTGTTGAACCTATCGACCATCTGTATGAAACATTAAAATTTGCTGGTTATGTAACTCTTATCCCTATTATAACCCCTAAAAATCCATCCCAATGGGTTAACCCAAATAAAACCTGTGCATACCATTCCGGCATGAAGGGGAATACAATTGATGAATGTCGCTCATTGAAGGATAAGATCCAGTCTATGATCGATAACAAGGTCATCTAGGCAAAAGAATCTTCTTCCAATGTTCGCAACAATCCGCTTCCGGACCATAGGGGTGTCAAAATGATAGAGATAGAAGAAGATTAGGACCTAGAGGGGTCGATCGGGTTAATCATATAAAGTGATAACCCAAAAAAGCCAGAAGTCACTCTTAATCCCATCATAGTCCATATTCAGCCATCCAGAGACGTCGAGGTAACTGCGTCACTCCCATTCAAGTTTGAAACGACACCACCCGCAAACACACATTTATCGTTCGAGGTTAAAGTTATGCCGCCTGCTAAGGTACCCATTCCATTTGAAGTGAAAGTAGCTGAACCAATCATAGTGACAGTTTCAAGAACGCTACCTTTAAACGACAAGGCCGTACCTTGGGATTACACGGCTGAAGAAAGAAGGAAAAGTAAAGTCAAGATAGAAAAAGCTGGTATTGCACAGGGGATGAAAATGACTGTCAGCGTCTACACACCTGAACACTTGGCAGAGTCTAGCAAGAATGCTTCCAACATGCCACCCGTCATTGAGACAGGCCCAGATGATCTTTGGAGGAAGGTGCAGGCCAGGGAATACTCAGTCATCAATCAGCTGAACAAAAATCCAGCCCAAATATCCATTCTGTCATTGCTGTAGAATTCAGAGGCACACATGAATGCTTTGATGAAAATGTTGAACGAAGCATATATTCCAAATAACATAACTAGTGGAGAAACGGACAATATGGTAGGTCAAGTGTTGGAGAGTGACAAGATTACTTTCCATGAGGACGAGCTACCGCCTGAAGGGCTAAGTCACAACAAAGCACTACACATCACTGTGCAATGCGAGGACTACTTCATAACCAGGATTCTGATCGACGGTGGATCCAGCCTCAACATATGTCCGTTGACAACACTCAAGAAATTGGGCAAGGGACTGCACGAGATCAGAGAAGGATCTATGAATGTAAAGGCTTTTGACGGTTCTCAGAGGTTTACCATCGGTGAAATCAGTCTTTGTCTGCAGATGGGACCTACATGGTTCGAAATTGAATTTCAGGTGATAGACATATTGACATCCTATAATCTGTTATTGGGACGCCCATGGATACATTCCGCTGGGGTTGTGGCATCAACATTGCATCAGGTAGTGGAATTTGAATGGAACCACCAAGAAGTAATCATCCACGGAGACGGAAGCAACCCTATCTATGGTCGACAGACCATCCCAGTGATTGAAGGTGGAAGAAGGCTGGGTGGAGAAACCTACCACCACATTGAACGGGTCAATGCAGTGGATAAAGACAAATGGTGGGACAGTAAGATCGAAAGGATACTGAACTGGAGTGGATACGAGCCTGGTAGAGGACTCTGGAAAAATCTTCAGGGGATTTCCAAACCAATACAGTTGAAGCACCATGGCACCACTTTTGGGCTGGGATACAAATACACTTGGCAGGAGTACGAAGACTGTTCACCACCATGGCGCGGTCCCTTCTATTCATTGGAACAACCTATACCATATTTGGAGCAGAATTTCCGGCAAGCTGATATCATATGGGGGTCAGAAGAAGAAGAAACTCTAGCAGCTTTGAAGGATCTATTCTTGGAAGATAGTGACGTGGACTGTTGTGTTATTGTTAAGGAGGAGGAAAAGGAAGGCCCTACCATCCAAGCTGTGAGTAAGGGATCATTCCTCAGGAATTGGACTGTCAAACCATCCAGGGCCCGACGAGTCCCAGGGTAGCAAGCTGAACAAGCATTGTTTATTTCATTTTGCTAGTGATTTCCTTTTCCGCATTTCCATTTTTGCATTTTCCAATAAAATCTCTAATGTTCCAAAACATTAAAAATCACTTTTGTGTTTCAACGAATCTTTATTTCATTTATTATCATTTTCTCTCATTATTTTATCTTACAGCATTACTATTTCCTGTTTTGATGAACCAATGAGTGTGACATGCAATAAGACAACGCAACAAAAGGACAGTGATTCAGAGGAAGAAGATACCATACCCGATGAAATTATCAGAGAAGTTGAGGATTTTTAAAGATAGACCTAAGTCCAATCTGGACGAAACCGAGATAGTCAACCTAGGAGATTCAGAAACTGTCAAAGAAACCCGCATCAGCATTCATCTATCGCCATCAGGGAAAGTGGAATACACACAATTCTATAAAGAATATGAAGACACATTTGCATGGTCGTACGATGACATGACTGGTCTGAGTACATCCATTGTGGCTCACAAGTTACCAACCAATCCAATGTGCCCGCCGATAAAGCAGAAGCTCAGAAAATTCAAGCCTGATATGAGTCTGAAAATCAAAGAGGAAGTTACCAAGCAAATCATCAGGGTAGTTGAATATCCGACATGGTTAGCCAACATCGTGCCAGTACCCAAGAAAGATGGAAAAGTCAGAGTTTGTGTCGACTACCGGGATCTCAACCGGGCCAGTCCGAAGGATGATTTTCCTCTCCCGAACATACACATCTTGATTGACAATTGTGCAAAGCATGAACTTCAATTGTTCGTGGATTGTTTTGCTGGTTACACTATATTTGGATGGACGAGGAAGATGCTGAGAAAACGGTTTTCATCATGCCGTGGGGAGTCTACTATTATAAGATGATGTCGTTCGGCCTAAAGAATGCTGGGGCCACCTATATGAGAGCTATGACCACCATCTTCCATGATATGATATATAAAGAAATTGAGGTGTATGTGGATGATGTCATCATCAAGTCCAAAAGATCCACCAACCATATAGCAGAATTTGAGAAAGTTCTTCAACAGATTGCAAAATTACAACTTGAAATTAAACCCCGCGAAGTGTGCGTTCGGGGTTCCTGCTACGAAATTGCTTGGATTCATCGTCAGCCGCCGAGGAATAGAACTGGATCCATCAAAGGTCAAAGCCATCCAATAATTTCCACCGCCAAAGAACAAGAAAGATGTGATGAGTTTTCTGGGACGCCTTAACTACATCAACCGATTCATAACCCAGTCCACGGTTATATGTGAACCAATCTTCAAGATGCTGAAGAAAGATGTTGCGACCGAATGGACCGATGATTGTCAGAAAGCTTTTGACAGAATCAAGGAATACTTGTCAACATCACCGGTCTTGGTCCCGCCAAATCCAGGTAGACCCTTGCTACTCTACCTTGCGATATTAGATGGAGCTTTTGGCTGCGTTCTGGGGCAGCACGACGAGACAGGAAGAAAGGAACATGCTATTTATTATATGAGTAAGAATTTCACTCCACATGAGGCACGGTATTCTCTATTGGAACGTACCTGATGTGCTCTAACCTGGGTAGCCCAGAAGATAATGCATTACTTATGTGCCTACACAATGTATCTCATATCAAGGATGGATCCCTTAAAATATATCTTTCAGAAGCCCATTCCCGCTGGCAAAGTGGCCAAATGGCAAATCCTGCTGAGTGAGTTCAACATTGTCTATGTGACTCAGAAAGCGGCAAGGGGCAAGCACTGGTAGATCATCTTGCCGAGAACCCCGTGGGAGGAGAATACAAACCCTTGAAAACGCATTTTCCCGATGAAGACGTGTCATTCATAGGGAAGGACATTGCAGAATCTATGATGGGTGGAGAATGTTCTTCGACGGATCATCCAATTTCAAAGGAGTCGGCATTGGAGCTGTCCTGATATCGGAAACAGGTTAACACTAACCGGTATCTGCCAAACTCAAATTTCCCTACACCAACAATATAGCAGAATATGAGGCTTGCATCTTAGGGCTCAATATGGCGATTGACATGAATATCCAGGAGTTGCTAGTAATTGATGACTCTGATATGCTAATATACCAAATACAAGGAGAATGGGCTACCAAGAATTCCAAGATATTGCCATATCTGCACTATGTGCAAGAATTGAGGAAAAGGTTCACAAATACAGAATTTTGGCACGTCCCCAAAGTTCAGAACGAGTTTGTCGATGCATTGGCCACTCTATCATCCATGATACAACACCCAGATAAGAACTTCATTGATCCTATTCCAGTGAAGATCCATAACCAGCCGGCATATTGTGCCCATGTTGAAAAAGAAGCAGACGGAAGACCATGGTTCCACGACATCAGGGAATACTTTTCAAAGGGAGAGTACCCAGAGCTTGCAAATCACACTCAGAAACGCACACTCCGGAGATTGTCTAATAATTTTTTTCTCAACGGAGGAAAGCTGTACAGAAGGACTCCTGACTTGGGATTATTAAGATGTGTCGATGCAAAGGAAGCCTCTAGACTACTTGAAGAGATACATGCTGGGACCTGTGGCCCACACATGAATGGTCTTGTCTTAGCAAAGAAAACACTCAGAGCCGGTTACTTCTGGATGACCATGGAAACAGACTGCATCCAATATGTTCGAAAATGCTATCAACGTCAGGTGCATGCAGATATGATAAAGGTACCCCCAAATGAGCTCAATGCAACAAGCTCACCTTGGTTGTTCGTCGCCTGGGGAATGGACGTTATTGGACCAATCGAGCCCACAACCTCAAATGGGCACAGGTTCATCCTAGTAGTTATTGATTACTTCACCAAATGGGTCGTAGCGGCATCATACAAAGCAGTGACTAGGAAAGTCGTGTCAGACTTTGTCTGTGACCGTATCATTTACCGGTTCGGGGTTCCGGAGTCAATCATCACCGACAACGGCTCCAATCTCAACAGTGATCTGATGAAAGCCATGTGTGAGACTTTCAAAATCAAGCACACGAATTCCACAACCTATAGACCACAGATGAATGGAGTTGTGGAAGCCGCCAACAAGAACATAAAAAAGATAGTGAGAAAGATGATAGAAAAGCACAAAAAGTGGCATGAAAAATTATCATTCGCCTTACTGGGATACCGTACCACAGTCCGCACATCAACTGGGGAAACTCCTTATTTACTGGTTTATGGTACTGAAGTTGTTATTCCTGCCGAAGTGGATATCCCTTCCTTAAGAATCATACAAGAAGCTGAGCTCAACGACGCAAAATGGATAAAAGGCCGCTATGAGCAGTTAGCCCTCATATATGGGAAAAGGATGAAAGCAATATGTCATGGTCAACTTTATCAGAATAGAATGTCCAGAGCCTTCAACAAGAGAGTCAAGCCAAGACAGTTCACACTGGGCAGCTGGTGTTAAAGAAGATTTTTCCACATCACGACGAAGCCAAAGGGAAATTTTCTCCCAACTTGCAAGGTCCGTATATGGTTCACCGAGTATTGACAAGAGGAACTCTCATACTTGTAGAAATGGACGGAGAAGTTTGGCCAAAGCCAATTAATTCAGATGCAGCCAAACGATATTATGCGTAACTTTCTATGCTTTTCTTCAATAATGTAAATTGAACTACGCCTGACCTAATTCCCGTTTAAGAGGAGATACGTAGGCAGCCATATGGGTTCGGTCATAATTCAATAAAAATCTCATTTTCCCCGCAATTGGAAACTGGGCAGAATTTTGAGGAGGACCCTCAAAATTCCGAAGAAATTTCAGCCGATCGCAGCATGTACAACAGTCAGAATCATCAACCATCCAACTGGGGCAAAATTTTGAGGACTCTCAAAATTCCGTAGCATGAGTGGTTGCAATGTCTTCAACCATGTCACGGTCACTAGTTCATCTAAATTTCTTGAAATATATTTATACTATGTATTTATAAAATCATGCACATTTTCAAAATATAGCTCTGTTTAGCAAACGCTACCTCAATGATGCAAACAGAATCATCAGACCAAGTAGAGCGAAGCAAGTAAATCCAGCGGAGACACGAATCAACCTCCCTCATCTATAGAACTCATGATTCTTCTTTGGATGCAGGAACAAAGAACAAACATGTTCAAAATCACAATCCTCGAAACCATTGCACTTGCTGACATTTTCTATCAGCACGAACAAACAATGCTCCGTAGTCACAATGCTCATAACAATCACAATATCAAAGCCTGCTGCCATCTAAGAAATTCTACTATCATTTACTATTTAATCTTCTGCATAAGGCTAAGTTCTGCTTCATTTTGCATAAGGCTAATATCTGCCTTCATTCTGCATAAGGCTAATCTTTAACTTCATCTTGCATGAGACTAAGCTCTATCCCGCATTCTGCATGAGGTTAAGATCTACCTCCATTTGCATAAGACTAATCTCTGCCTTTCTATCTGCATAAGGCTAATCTCTGCCTTCCATCTTGCATAAGGTTGATCTCTTCCTTCTTTTGCATAAGGTTAATCTCTGCCTTCCTATCTGCATAAGGTTAATCTCTGCCTTCCTATCTACATGAGGTTAAGCTCTACCTCCATCTGCATAAGGCTAATCTCTGCCTTCCATCTTGCATAAGGCTAATCTCTGTCTTCTCTTGCATAAGGCTAATCTCTGCCTTCATTCTGCATAAGGTTAATCTTTGCCTTCCACATCTCTACATGAGACTAAGCTCTGTCTCCATAGTTGCATGAGGCTGAGCTCTGCCTCCAATTTTCTTTGCACCGAGACTAAGCGCTGTCTCTCAAGCATTATTCACTTCGCTTCTCTTTCGGGTTAAGCTCTGCCCTCCACTTCCCAAGACTAAGCCCTGCCTTGTGGAAGTCACATTACTGCATTTCATGGGCTGAAATATCGCCAACCTGTCCAAAGGCATCATAGTCTAACGGCATCATCCTCATAGCCGGAAGAAACCATGGCATGGCCTGAGGATCTCTCAAAATTTGCATATCATTATTCAAAGGCATCATAGTTTGGAGACACCATCTTCATGGCCCGAGAACATTATTTCATGGCCTGTGAATCTCATCAAACAATTCATGGTCCAGGACATCATGGTCTTAGGACGTCGTCCCTAACCATCCGAAGAAAACTTTCTTAGTCCAACAGGAACCTGCGTCATGTTTAAATTTATGCACAATATACACTTGCGGTATTCTCTATTTGTAGGTGACCCGACAAGCAACTACTATCCCAGCAGGAGTGATCCCGCTCCAGTTACCCTCAACGTTATCAAACCCGACCTCCCTCGTGAACCATTCACTCACATATCCCTAGATATTGCGTCCGTTCTTGCAATGATTTCGTCGGTATACTCCATCGATGAATCCAGAACTACACGTGGCCTGATTCCTATAAAACCATGGATATGTAGGCAGCTCAAAATCCAGGGTGCGGCCTAAATCACTCTAACCGTTTCGCTCGGTCAAATTGACCATCATATCTTTACCCCACATCTCTTCCATCCTTTCCGGGTAAAGAGGGGCAGCTGTTGATACCCAGTGTTTCCTAAAAAATATTTCAAAATACATATATGTCTTCAAAATCATGCATTAGCATCAATTGGTATTTTTCCACAATTTTCTACATATTTTATTAATTTTCCCAGTATTTTATTCCAATAAATAATTACAAAATTGCATCAATATAAAATTGTGGTCCTATTAAGTCCAAATTATTCTATAAATAGCCAATTTGGCACCTTTTGGCTACAATTGTAATTGTAGCCCATGCGTATAATTTTTGTATTATTTTTTTACCAGAAATTAGTCTTTTGTATTTCAAATACTAAATAACCATTTTAAAAACATATTTATACATGAAATTCATTTTTTATAATTAGTAATTATTTTACAAATTATTTTTAATCAATTTATTTGGGGTATTTAACAAATAGCCATTTTTATTTTTGATTCTAGCCTAAACTAGCTAGTCGAAATACCTGATACACTAGCCCAATATAACCCAAGACCAAACCCCTACCTAACCCGACCCAAATTCTTGTTAAATCCCGACCGTTGATCATTTTGATCAACGGTCTAGATCCCCTTACCATAATTAAACACAAGCGACCCCCCGCCCCCCAACCTCTCCGCCCTTACACTTCACTCTCCTCTCCAAATCCTCTCTGATACTAACCCTAACTCTCACCTCGCCGCCTCTCATCTGTCGTCAACCATGGTGATTCCTCACCACCCTCAGGCCTCTCATGGCTGTCTTATGCCGGTATCACTTGTCTCTAAGGCCCTCAAGGGACGAGGGCCAGTCCACTCATACCTTGAGCTTGTTCTTGCCTGTTTCAAGCCGTCATGGCTCGATCTTGAGTAAGATCTTTCTATTTTTACCTAAACCTATGGGTCTCTAAGCTGGTCTCTTCATCTCTGCGTTATTTTTACGAAAACCCACTTTCATCTCTTGAACTTCTCAGATCTGTACAGATCTGAGATGGATCGAACTGTTTTCCGTTTGTTTTTATGAAAACCCACTTTCATCTCTTGAACTTCTCAGATCTGTACAGACCTGAGATGGATCGAACTGTTTTCCGCTTGTTTTTATGAAAACCTTATGATTTTCAAGTGTCTTTTCATTTTTTCCTAACTAGGGGTTACTGAAAATCATCTTCTCCAAACGTTTTCGGATTTTGAATGTTTAATCTTCTGTTCTTATGTGCTTTTGACCGATTTATGTTGAGTTTGCCTAAACCCTAGTCTATTTATGCTAAAACTCAAATTTTTTCTTATACTTTGCTTCGATTCTGGGTTTTCCGTATTACTTGTGCACTATTTTCGATCTATGCTTTGATTCTCATGATTTTCCTCTAGCTTAATTCGATGTCCTGTGATTTTTACCCTAGTATATCTTTATTAGGGTTTGTGATTCTACTCTCGACTAATCCAGTATATGCTTGGCCTACTTGTTTATTCATGAAAACCTATGTTGTCTTCCTTAAAATCAGTATTATTTCGAGTTCTTGATTCACTGATTTGCTATGGTAATACCCGTAAGATAATTTCTGGTCATTTCCCTATTTTTCATAATTGTTAATTATTTCTTGCCTTATCTTTGATTAACCGTGAAATTTGCTGACTCTTACTAAGTGTTTCCTTAATTAAACTCTTTTGTACTTACCCCTAATTACCTACTCTGTACCTAAGGTTACTTGATTTCCTTCTTTAATTATCTGCCCTGCTCTTGACCGTTGGTTGATTACCCCTTAATTGGTGGAAACTTGCTGATTTTATGTATGATTGAATCTGTAATTTTCCCTAATTGCTACATAGTTGATTCTTTACCTTATTCTGTCTAGCTCTCAACTGCTATATATACTCTCCTCCATTCTCACTTCTAGGACACTGACATTGAACTCAAAACATACGAACACATTAGTTCAAAAAGCTCTCTCTCATACTCAAAGCTTTTCTACTCTCTTTCTGTCTTTGTTACTTACTTACTACTGTTCTGAATTAGCAGGCTGCAAGCCAAGTCTAGTTATTGTGATCTCCTATGCTTCACTTTGTGTTTACTATCTCATTACTGGTATGTTCTGATTTCAATTCAAGTCCCAAAACAAACATGTTTCTGTTACTGCTTCAGTTTATCATGTTTCTGATTTGTTTCTATCTATGATTTTGTTGTTCAACATGTAATTAACATGTCTACATCAATGTTCATCTAGCATATTATGTTATGCCCCACTCTGGATCAGTATGCTTATGAATATGTTACCCCTTGTAGTATGTCCCAATATGATCTGCTCTATCTCATGTTTACCTATTTTCTAGCATGAACCTTTCTTTGGAAAGCAATTTGTATCCTAAGTTTTCTGATTTTGTGTTGATTCTGAAATTCATGCTGTGTTGATACCATTAGCTATCCCTTAATCCCCATAAACCCCCTACAAGAACTTCTATGATCCTGTATACTATGTGCTCTATGTGTCCCCAATTCCCATCACCCATGTATGAAGGACTGTGATTTGAATGTGCTGAATATGTTTGTGCTGTGGTTAGTCTACTGTTTGTTAATTGTCCTACTCTTGTCAACAAACTATATTTTTAACTAAACAACTCTCATATTTTATAAAACTGTTTCAACTAAGTTTTTTTCCGAACGCTGCCTTTCCTATTAAAACCTTTTCAAAACTATGTCAAGCACTCTCACTTTACTCTTAGGTCCTTAGGTTCTGCCCCTCCAGTGTATGACTACCTTGGGATTCCTATGAGATCCCTCTGAACTCTGGTGCACTGGGGCTGGCCCTTCCACACTGCACTTACTAAATTATGGTTATGAAATCTGGGTGTGAGCACTGCCCGGGATCCCTTGAGGTCCTTAGGGAACTCTGACACACCCGGATATGAGAAAGGCTATGAAACATTTGAGCACTTGAGGTTCTGGGAATCTGGGCCTGTTTTTCAGGCTCCCTATAGTTTAACTTCTTCTTTTCCTTTATGTATTTATGTAATTTACTCAGTTGGTCTGTAATAATTACTTGTAAACATATATTGGGGATGGCTAGTGAAAAGGGGAGGGCAACATATATATGTTATCAATATCAAGGGGTAGAAACCGTGCCTTAGGTTTACATTTCCTATATGTGCATTAGAATCCATGTTTAAGACCAATACATTCTAAGCGTGTCATGCATTAGATATCATGTTTTAGGTTTACTGCTTCAGCATCTCATTTGACCCTATTTATCACTTAGAAATCCTGCTTCAGGGTTAAGTAATAGCATCAACCTAAAAAATATTGCTCCTACACATCCTGAAATTATGCTATAATTTCTTGTGCATTTAGAAATCATGCTTTAGGAATTCTGCAACCATTCTGTGTCTTTGTGTGCATAGTAGATACCATGCTTTAGGATCTTGCCCAGTCACACTTAGCTAAACTACTAATGCATGAAAAAAGACATAAGACAGTCTCATATTTGATCATCCTATTTTAAATAAACTGGTAATAATCCCTATATTTTGCAACACCTAGAACATCATGCTTTTAGGTAAAACAATTTCAGAACTATTTTTTTTAACAATTCTGGTAATTATTTTGCACAATCTCATGCCTAGGAAAGCCTTAGGTAATTAATCTCTTTAAAAAATTGGAAGACTGTTGCTTTGTGTTTACTGCCTAATGGTTAACATATTTTAAACTCAATAGGCAAACTGATTAGGTACTGCTTCTATGTTTATAAAATTGAAGTTGCGTATCTTCTGGGTTCTGATTTTCATTTAGACATCATGTTTTACGATCCTGCTTAATAATATTGCCCTTGTTTGTGTTTGAGATGTGCTGCTTATGTGCATTATCTGTGGAGGTAAATCTGAGCCTCTTAACTGCTTTTTCCTATTTTATCTGTTCAAATCCTATCTGTTCTTTCCTGTCGCCTAGTATTTTCTCCTTTCAACCTTAGGGGTCTGTCTAGAACTACCTATAGATAGAGGTCCTAAATCCCTCCAGGACCATTAAGAAGGGACGAGTAATAGCACGCATAGAGATAGTTAAACAACACTCACTTTAATAACCGCTAAGGGGTGGGGAAGGGTAGATATGGATATGATGACCGGTGCGCTAATGCAACGTGTAGCCCCTCTTCTGAGGAGTGATCACCAGGCATTGTACCGATGTGATCCTATAGGATAAACGACCTAGGACCCCCATATCCCTTACATATGTGTGTTTAGATCATAACTCTTTCAAACCTTGTATATGTATTTTTTAGACTTTAAATCTTTTAAAACTTTAGCACATATGTGTGCTTAGACTGCGAATCTTCCCAAAAGCTTTATTTGTTTACCTATATGTTTTGTTTGCTTATGTGCTACCTGTTCTAAAATTCACAAAGCTTGTTTGGTCGGGAACCACAGTTGTGGACTTTAAGGGGTGCCTAATATGAGCATGTAATTTTTCACCTACTAAATACTCCTACAAAATTGGATAAGCAAATTAATTTTACGGATTTTTGTTGAATTTTTTAGTGATTAATTGTTGAATTGTTTGCATTTACATATTCATAATTCATCTGTTAAAACATCACCATTATCAAAGAATTATGAACTGATTATTTGTAATTAATTGAATTAAAAATGGACGAATAGTGTTTATTTGATGAAACATGGGTTTTAACAACTAATTGCTAAAAATTAATCAATAAATCATAGGCTTAATTAGAAGTATAAAATTAGTTGTTTTGCTCTTAATTAATCTGTGAAAATGAGGTTTAAAATTAATTACCACATTCTTGGATTTAATTAGGTTTGAATTTAATTAATTGGTTTAGGAATTTTAAAAAAAAAGAGCTGAAAATTGGACCTGGGCTGACTTGCCCAGGCCCAAGAACCTATCTCTACACTACAAACGACCCAGGCCCAACCCCATTACCCGGCCAGCCCCCTACTACATTAAACGGCCCCTTTTAATTAATGATCAATCCCAGACATTGATTGAGTTAAATTAAACGGCTGGGAACTCCCCCAACCTTGACTATATATATGTCTGAACGCCCCCTACCCTCATTTCATAAGTTTAGACTAACCCCCCAAACCCTAGCCGCCTCACCATTCTCTCTTCTCTCTAAAGCCCAAACCCTAGCCGCCATCCTCCGCCGACCAAAAATCACCTCCGGCGGCGGAGCTTCTCCAATCGACCCCAAAATTATACCAGATGATCCCCATTACCTCCCCAACCACCTCCCATTGTTAGTTTTCTATAAAACAAACAGTCGATTTTCTTCAATTTCAAATCTGAAAACACCTGAAACCCTAGTTCTTTGCTACAAGCTGTTTCGAAGACTTTCAATGGCTCCAACCTAAACGGATCGATAGCTCTCAACGAGGGCTATTGATTTTTGTGGGTTTGAGTCATTTTTAAACCCTGCCGGAGTCCGACCAAGGTCCGACGACCTTCAACTTTTCCGGCAAATCCCTTCAACGGGTATTCCTTGCTTTCCTTTACTATTTTATGCAATATTAAAGCCAAACAAAATCATGTAATCACTGTCTAATAAGCCTGTATTTTTTTTAGTTGTTCAACCTTGTTCTCATTTCTGTCCCCGTTTATGTTTGAAGTTATTTAGCTATTTGTTGAAAATAGAAGGAAGTGCATTTGATTTTTTGATTTTTGCAATTGAAAATGAGAATTTGCTTTGTCTAGTATTCTGGAGTTTAGCTCATGACTATTGTTAATCCATGTCTAACTTTCAATATTATCCGCTGTTTGGTTTTGCTCTTGGTCTGCTGAAATATCTAATCGTGTTCGATTATTTGTGTAAATTCTATTATGATTCATTATGTTTCATATGTATTACTAAGTTCATGATTTTCATTGAATAGTAACAGAGTGCTTGAATTATGCCTTAGTCAGAATTCTCGTTTGAAACTAATTGGTTTTACCCTTATTATTATTATTATTATTATTGATTTTGAAATTGACAGTGCATAGTCATGGACTAACCTAGTTTAATCCTAAACATCAAGATTAACTTAGTTAATTATAACTTCCTAAAAGTAACTTGTTTAACTAGGTCAATCCAGGTTTTGGTCATTTAAACGACTAACTAAGTCCTAAAGTCTGTCCAAGATAATTAATTTGGGGTTAATTAACTAAAACAGGTCATTTAACCTAGGCTTAATGACTGTTAAGTTTCTGATTTTAGTAACTAATTAGACTAAATCAGTTAACCTAGGTTAACTAGATTGGCTTAATCAATTAACCTTTAGTTAGTTAACCTAACCCTAGTCAAGAACAACCCCTAGTTGCTGGGAGTCCTAAGCATTTCTACTCAAGATTTCTGGGTTTGTTATTGCTGAGTACTGGTTTTTTTCATCTGGTTTTCTGCTTGATGTTGCTAAAATTTCTTTTCTTGTTGATTAATGCCTACACTTGACCTTTATTTGGTCAAGTTTTCTGTTGTTTTACTCTTAAAGAAGGTATGTATCCATTCATTTGTTCTCAATGAAATGTTGATTTGAAATTTTCATCTTCTGTTCACTATAAGCTGGCTGTTTTTGATATATAAAGCTCTATTCTTCTCTTCTATATAATGTGACAATGTGGGTGTGGTAATGAGTTTATGAGTGTGATAAATATAGTCCTGCTGTTGGTATTTCTTTACTGGTATATTTTATTTATTTCAGATTATAGGTATATAAATGTAGTTGATACTCGTAGTTCTACCTCCTGAAGAAAAAAAGCTGCACTATGGTGTAGAATCTTGTTGGTTGATTTCCCAATGCACACGCAAGTGTACGTGGTCGACAAGTAATATAGGA
>ML324915.1:0-26569 GCA_005239505.1 Nicotiana paniculata | reverse complement strand
GTATTACAAAAAAATGCTTTAATAAAGTTAGAACAATTAAGTATAAGCAGTTGGTTTCATATAGAGAATATATATATATATATATATATATATATATATATATATATATATATATATATAACTCTGATACCAATGTGAGAAGGCGATTATCTAAACACATTAGATCGCGCTAAATCATAAAACAAGAACTTTCTTGTTTGCGTAACAGAATCGAAAGTCTGAAACGAACCGCAACTAGAAAGAGTCATTGGTCGGTGATGGTTGTCACGGTGTGTTGGAGAAACCCCATATTCCACAATCTAAACCCTAGTTTGACTTTTGGAAAAGACTAAACGTAGGAAAATACCGTAGAGAGTGTCTTTTATTGTACACTGTAAGTGTTCTTATATTGGAAATATTAGGATCGACTAATAACCTTACTGGGCCTTAAAGCACCTCTTATTGGTGGACCCAAATTTTTCTACATGTACAAAACTCTATCAGCCGAACGTGGACAACTCAACACGTCTATATTTCAAACAACATGGTGTCACGACCCAAATTCCCAACCCTCGGGATCGTGATGGCGCCTAACATTATACTTGCTAGGCAAGCCAATGTCAGAGGTATTCAACATTTAAAACAATTAAAACATAATATGAGAACTAATATTATCCAATAAATGATATCAAAATAATTTATGGAGAAATAAAACGATGCCACGAATCTAATATTAATATTTATCTACCCAGGGTTTGGAGTCACAATTCATGAACTACTAAAGATTACTACAAGTATTTGGCTGGAAAAAATAAAAATAAATATATATATATATATATATATATATATTATATATATATATATATATATCTATTTTGACTTAAATAAAACAGTAAATAAATAATATGGAGAAGACTCCAGGAATCTGCGGACAGCCAACATATCTACCTTGTGTCTCCGTGAGAATAATCAGCTACTACTCGAAATCAACCCTGACCGGAACCTGGATCTGCACAAGAAGTGCAGAGTACAGTATCAGTATAACCGACCCCATGTACTGGTAAGTGCCGAGCCTAACCTCGACGAGGTAGTGACGAGGCTATGGCGAGGTATTTATAATATAACATGTATACAATGTTTAATAAAGCAACACGAAAATACTAAACTAAATGAAATAGTAACTTGCAGTAAATAAATAAATAACCCAGCTATCTTTCCAGATCTCAGCTATAACCATCCTTACGTGAATTTTCATGTTACAATTTGAATAACGGTAAAAGCAGAATATGAAGAACAACAAATAAAACAATGGGTATTCCAGTTTCCATCATATAACCGGTAACAACATGAATATTCTCCCTTATTACTTCTTGTTGCAGCGTGCAACCCGATCCCACCTGCCCACCCTTATTACTCCTCAACTTATATGTCACCCTTATTCCTCCTGTTGCGGCGTGCAACCCGATCCCACCTGTCCACCCTTATTACTCCTTGTTGCGGCGTGCAATCCGCTCCCACCAGACGATCACATATCACCATTTATAATAAAGGTTTCACAATTTAGATCAAATTCCTTCACAATATTTATATCTCAACTAAGGTAAACGGAAAGCTGTAAAATTTAGAAACTTCACCAATTATTAGTACACAGCGAAACCAACCGGAACATATAATGAAAGGCTGACCGCCAGCACAACCATTAATGTACCACAACGAAGCTAAAGAACAATTAATACTTTTAAATTAGTGAAACAATATACTTAACAAAATAATTGGACAAAAACAAGTAGACATGGAAGCATCAATAGTCATGAAACAATTAAGACAGGAATATAATAAATTGGAAACGGGGAAGGGAACATGCTAAACAGATAATTAGGTGGCGCCTAGGTACTCGTTACCTCACCTATACACCACACACCTATAATTTCACATAGCATTTAAGTCAGGGGTTCCTAATCCCTCAAGTCAAAGTTAAACCAAACAATTACCTCAATTTCGCAGGCCCACTCACTGCTCAAGTACAACTTTTCCTTTCGAATTCAACTCCAACCCACTCGTATCTAATCATTAGTTCAATATCATTAATTAATGCCAAAGTAACTAACTTTAATTTAAAATTATGATTTTTCTAAGTTTTCCCAAAAAAGTTAAAAATCGACCCCGGGTCCGCTTGGTCCAAACTCGGAGTTTGGACCAAATTCCATTTACCCATTTCACCCCCGAGCCTGAATATGTAGTTAGTTTCGAAATTCGACCCTAATTCGAGGTCTAAATTCTAATTTTACAAAATTCCCTAATTCTACCCAAACCCCCAATTTCTACCATGAAAACCCTTGATTTTTGAATGAAAAGTGATGAAAATAATGGGTAACCGAAAGAAAATAGTTTAGCATCATTTACCAACACTTTGGGGAAGAACTTGTATATTGAAAATCGCCTCTAGGTCTTCCATGTTTTGAAAATGTGAAATAATGGCTTATTCCCGTGTTACTGTTGTATATTTAATCGCTGGGCAGGCCTTCATCGCGTTCGCGATGGGCCTGTCGCGGTCGCGGAGTGCTACGGCCCAATGACCTTCGCGTTCGTGTAGGTAGGCTCGCGTTTGCGATGCTTTGGCCTTTGGCCATCGCGTTCGCGACCAGGTGGTTGCGTTCGCGTAGAAGGAAAGGACTCCCCTCCTCCCAGGTCCATTAACACATCGCGTTCGCGTAAGTCAGACCGTGTTTGCGAAGGGTACTCCCTCCAGTGCCTCTCGTTCGCGTCCAAGACTTTGCGTTCGCGAAGAACAAAATGACTCCCGGCCTTTTTACTCTTCGCGATCGCATGAGAAGCTTCGCGATCGCGAAGAAGGATGCATCAGTGCACCAGTAGTAGTTATGACAACAGAAGTTTATAAGTCCGAAACACCTCTTAGCCTATCCAAAACTCACCCGAGTTCTCGGGGCTCTAAACCAAACATGCACGCAAGTATAAAAATATCATACGGACTTCCTCGTGCGATCAAATCACAAAATAACACCTAAAACTACGAATTTAACATAAAAAATCATGATTTCCTCAAGAACACTTCAAATTCACTATTTTCTCAACCGGACGTCCGAATCACGTCAAATGAACTCCGATTTCCATCAAATTTCACAAATAGGACTTAAACACTATAACATACCTATAACGGGCTCCGGAACCAAAATACGAGCCCGATTCATATCTTTATTTCCTTTAAAATTCAGTATAACAATTTTCTTCAAAAATTCATTTCTAAAGCTAGGGACCTCGGAATTCAATTCCGGGCATACGCCCAAGTCCTATATTATACTGCGAACCTCCCGGGACTGTTGGAACACGATTCCGGGCCCGTTTACTCAAAATATTGACCAAAGTCAACTAAAAATCAAATTTTAACTCTAGAAATTATTATTTCTTATATTTTCACATAGAGGCTTTTCGGATTCCCACCCGGACTGCACATGGAAATCGAGGTGAATAAAATTAATATTTTTAAGGCTAATGAGTCCGGAATGGTGTATTAAATCATAAGATGATCCTTTGGGTCATCACACATGGACAACTCACATGCCCCAAAGACCAATATCAACGTGAATCACATATGTAGATAAGCATATATATGTACAAGCATGACTAAATCAGTTAAACCATGTGATATGACATATATGCAATCTAATATTAAACTAGCATGTGAGAGATTCCTATAACATTATACTAGCATGTGAAAAATGTATAACTAGTATGTCACACTCAAAGTAAGCCACACATATCAAGTATAACAACAATGTATCTATCATTACATGTCCCCCCTCCCCCCCACACGCATATATATTTGTTACTTGATATACATGACTAGTTGTGCATTTTTCACATCATGCATTGTACATATATACACTTATCTACATATGTGATTCACATTAATATTGGTCTTTGGGATATGTGAGTTGTCCGTGCAAATTAAAATATAGACGTGTTGAGTTGTCCATGTTCTGATGATAGAGATTTCTACATTTTGAGTTGTCCATATTCTGATGATTGAGCCTCACCGCTTTAGATATGACAAGCGAATCGATCCATCCCTCACGACTCACTTGTCTTGTACTTCCTTGATATATGCATGCAGGTGTGAGACATTAGGACTATATACTTTTTTTGTAAAATTTGAATCATACATATTATACTTGAGACTTGTTTATGAATTTTTTTATTAATACTGGATTGGTGCATAAAATATAGTAACCTTAGACATTTGAATTAGATGCATACCGTCATGTGTTTCGCTGTGTATATTGTTATATGCTTTATCTGTGAATGCGTTACATGCGATACATGTGGGGACATGTAGTACAGTGCATCTTAATATTATTATTATCGAATATAATATTTGCAGAAGTATGTAAATAAGTATCTTCTATATTGACTCTCGTCATTTTTTCATTAGGGAGAACTATAATACTTTTTAAGTACTCTTTGTACTCGCCTTTCATTCTTGTACTCTATGTGCAAATACTGATTAGAGCTCCAAAGGGAATTCGTCGGTAAGTATTTGATAGATGAAGAAGTCCCAATGATGAGTTAATTATTTTATTCTACGGTGTTTTGGAGTTTTTCGATTATTTCTAGTTATTCTATGTACAAACTTTGATCATGTAATGTATTAATCCTCTTTAACGGGAAAAAGAAAACCCTCATTTTATAAGCAAAAATTGTAAATTTTGTCGTCTGTTTGTAACGACCCGATCGGTCCGTTTCCCCCAATTCTACTTCATTATGTGTGGTTCAGATCTTTTATGTTTTGTTGGGTTAGTTGGCCTGGGTTCAAAGTGATTGTGGAGAGAAATGAGACACTTAGTCTCTTAAGTTGGTTATTTAGTTGGAAAAGTCAACAAGAAGTTGACTTATAGGTAAAATGATCTCAAAACTTGGTTTTTATGGTTCATATAGCTTCATTAGAGGATTTGAGACTTAGGAGCATGTTTAGAATGTTATTCGGAGGTCCGTGGTATAATTAGTCTTGATTTGGAAAAATTAGATTTTTGACGATTCCTGGTCGGCAGTGGAAAATTAGCTATCGGGGTCGGAATGGAATTTTGGAAGTTGGAATAGGTTCGTAGTGTCGGTTGTGATGTGTGTGGAAAATTTCAGGTCATTCAGACGTGGTTTGGTTGGTTTCGGCATCGTTGGCGAATTTTAGAAGTTTAGAAATCCTTAGGCTTGAATTTCGGGTTAATTTTGTGTTTGGATGTTGTTTTGAGTGCTCCGAGGGTTCGACTAAGTTCGGATGATGTTATATGAGGTGTTGGTATATTTGGTTGAGGCCCCGAGGGGCTAGGGATTTTTTCGGATGGCCATCGGGGAGTTAGAACTTTGGAAAATTTGCTGGTGTTGCTGCTGTTCTGGTTTTCTGCACTTGCGGAAGGGTGATCTCAAGTGCGGCAATCGCAGGTGTGGTTTAGTGTCGCAGGTGCAGAGTTTGGGAGGCCTGGGGTCTTATCGCAGAAGCGGATGAAGTGTCGCACCTACGAGCCCGCATGTTCGGACTAGGGGGCCTTAAGTGAAGCCCGCAGATGCAGACATTTCGTCGAAGATGCGGGGACCGCATATGCGGTAATTGGACCGCAGATGCGGAACTCCTGGGCAGAAAGGTATATAAGGACCCTTTCGCGAATTTTTGGCCATTCTTCATCATTTTTCATACGAGTTTGGAGCTTTTGGGAGAAATTTGAAGAGTGATTCAAGGGGTTTTTCGTGGAGGTAAACTACTTGAGCCTAAAACTTGATTCTATGGTAGATTTTGACTGATTAAGCATGAAATTTATGGGGTTTAAGGGTAAAAATTAGGGGATTAAGGCTTGAAACTTGAGACTAAGAATTGTGTGATTGAGGGGTAGTTTTTGATGGATTTGGTATGTATGGACTTGTGAGAGGGTAAGGATTCTAGTTTTGTTATTTTTATCAGATTCCGAGACGTGGGCCCGGGGGTCGGGTTTGGCCAATTTCGGGATTTTTGATGTAATTTGATAATTTTCGCGTGGTCTTTGTTCCTTTAGCATGTATCGATGATATGCTTATGATTTTTGGATAGATTCGGGGCGATTTGAGGTCGAGTCGAGCGCAAGGGCATCGCAAGATAAATTCTCATTCGTATTAAGGTAAGTAATGATTGTAAATCTTGTTCTGAGGGTATGAAACCCCGGATTTCACATCATTTCACTATTTTGAAGTGGCGCACATGTTAGATGAAGAGCGTGTGGCGTGCACCATTGGGGATTGTGACTTGGTCCGTCCCGTAGCAACTATTAAGTTGCGTATTTGATTGGAAACTATATGATATTTTGTGTTTTAGAAAATATTACTTTTTTTTGGGCTGAATGCCATATTTGGGCCTCGTGCCAAGTTGTTTGGACCCCCAGGGGCTTTTTACTACTATTCCCACACTGTATGTTTTAAGATTTGCACTCAGTCATGCCGTGTTTTACTGACTTCAAAACTCAGTCGTATTTACTCCGTTTTGTTGCATAAAATGGTATTTTGGGGCTGAGCACCCTGTTTTTCTGATAACCCGAGTGGCTTGAGAGGTTCCTGACTGAGTGAGGCCGAGGGGCTGTGTTGTGAAGATATCATGGGATCGGGTTGTGCGCCACAGCATGTTGAACTGATTTATAATATATGAGAGGCCGAGGTCCTAATTGATTATGCCACGAGATGGCTTGTTATAGCGCTTGGGCTGTATGAGTCCCTCCGGAGTCTGTACACCCCCAGTGAGCGCAGGTACCTACTGAGTGCGAGTGCCGAGTGCCAAATGACGAGTGATGGGGAGGCATGAGTGGCTGTGAGGTTGACCGAGGGGCTGATTATAAGTGATTGTGATGTAGCCCGATGGGCTGATTCTGAGTGATGTTATGCCCGAAGGACGGTTTATGATACATGTTTTTTTTGCCCGAGGGGATATTTATGATTTTCATCACTTTTACTCTAAACTTCTTGAACCTATGTTAAAACTATTGGAATGATATTCTCAAATGATTTTTACTGAAATCGGATTTTAAGAGAGATGATTTGATTTATGTACTGTTGTGAAGACAAGCTATATTTACTGTGAATTTATGATGTGGATTTATGTGTTTCTTACTACTCAGTCCTTACTTACTTTTATTACTTACTGAGTGGCGCACATTACTCCCTGCACCTTGTGTGCAGATTCAGGTGCCAGGGCATCAGAGTGAGAGCTTATCTTCCCCTTTCAGAGTGTTCTGAAGATTTGCGAGGTAGTTGCACGGCGTCCGCATCCATGCTTTTCTCCTTCCTACCTATATAGCATTTGTTTCCTCAGACTTAGCATGTATTAAATAAACAGTATCAGGCGTGTATTTTTTTTAGTTGCTCATGACTAGTGACTCTGGGGTCGGGCTGTGTTTAATGTTTTACCTATCTTTAATCGTTTTGTAATGTTTAAACGGAAGTTTTATGAAATATCAGATTAGTAATGAATTAAATGGAAAGTTCTTTTATGCTATAAGTAGCGATTTTGGCTAACCTAGTACCGCGATAGACGCCATCACGGCCAGGGTGGTTTGGGGTCGTGAGAAGTTGGTATCAGAGCCTAGGTTACATAGTTCTCACAAGTCATGAGCAAGTTTAGTAGAGTCTTGCAGATCGGTACGGAGACGTCTGTACTTATCTTCAAGAGACTGCAACACACTTAGGAAAAATCTCACATTCTTGAGTTATTGTCGTGCAAATCTGTTGATTCTGGTAACTAAACTTCTGTTGTTTCATTCTCTCACATATGGTGAGGACACGTTCTACCGGGCAGGATGATCAGCCACCCGTTGGACCCACGAGGGGTCAAGGCCGCGGTCGAGGCCGCGGTCGAGGCCGTAGTAGAGGTAGAGGTGCAGCCCGCGCAGTAGCCGGGGCAGTACCCATAGACCCACCTGTTATTCTAGATCAAGTCTCAGCCGTAGATGTTCCAGCAGGACCAGCCTAGGCACCGGCATCGCCTATTGTCATTCCAGGTATTCAGGATACCTTGGCTCAGATTTTGACCGTGTGCACCAGTCTGGCATATGCGATCATCGTTTCTACTACAACAGCTACTTCTCAGGCCGGGGGAGGCACTCAAACTCTTGATGCCCGTACACCTGAGCAGGTTATTCAGGGACTTCAGACACCGGAGGCACCTCCAACTCAGCCGGTTGCAACTGTTCAGGACTATGTGATTCCAGTCATGCCTGATGACGAGCAGCGTAGATTGGAGAGGTTTGGTAGACTTCAGCCTCCGACCTTCAGTGGTGCCGAGGGCGAGGATGCCCAGAGTTTCTTGGACAAATGTCAGAGGATGCTTCGTACAACGGGTATATTGGAGACCAGTGGGGTCTCGTTTACTACTTTCCAGTTTTCAGGAGTTGCCTTTACTTGGTGGGAGGCTTATGAGAGGCGTAGGCCTGTTGGTGCAACGCCCCTTACCTGGCAGCAGTTTTCCACTCTCTTCCTAGAGAAGTATGTACCATAGCCCCGCAGAGAGGAGCTGCGCAGGTAGTTTGAGCAACTGCATCAGGATAATATGATTGTGACACAGTATGAGATGAGATTTGCAGAGCTAGCCTGTCATGCTGTTTGGTTAGTTCCTACAGAGAGAGAGAGAGAGAGAGAGAGAGAGAGAGATAGAGAGGATCAGGAGGTTCGTGGATGACTCACATATCAACTCCGGATTCTTATGACCAGGGAGAGGGTATCAAGTGCTACTTTTGAGCAGGTTGTTGATATTGCCCGTGAAATCGAGTCAGTTCATCTCCATGAGAGAGATGAGAGGGAGGGCAAGAGGCCTCGGGGATCTGGTATCTTTGGTAGTGTTCCCTCTAAGGGTCAGTTTCAGCATAACAGAGGCCGCCCGTTTAGGTCTACTCAGCCAGCTCATTCAGTTTATAATGGTGCATCATCGGGACATGACTCCCGTAGTTTGCATCCGGGCCGCTCATCATTCAGTTCCCTTCCAGCCCAGAGTTCATCTCGTGCACCATCAGTTCAGGATTCCTCCATGCCAAGTGTTTCAATCAGTTATCCCGGTGCTAGGGGTTCCCTTCTGTCCCCGTATACAACACCAGGGAGTTGATTCGAGTGTGGAAAGTTTGGGCACGTGTGGAGGTAGTGTCCTCGTCGTCATGGTGGTCCGTCTCAACACTGGGGCCAACCCTCGACTTCAGCTCCAGTTACTTCACCACCCGCTCAGCTAGCTAGGGGTGGGGGTCAGGCAGCCAGAGGCCGCCCTAGAGGGGGAGGTCGATCAGGTGGAGGTCAGGCCCGTTTTTACGCACTTCCAGCCAGACCAGATGCTATGGCCTCAGATGCAGTTATTACAAGTATTGTTTCAGTTTGTCACTGAGATGCTTCGGTCTTATTTGATATCCACGTATTCCTATGTTTCGTCATATTTTGCTCATTTTTTGGATATGACCCGTGAGTCTTTCGTTACATCTATTCATGTGTCGACTCCAGTGGGTGATACTATTGTTGTGGACCACGTGTATCGGTCATGCGTGATATCTATTGGGGGTCTGGAGACCCGATTGGATATGTTATTGCTTAGCATGGTTGACTATGATGTGATAATGGGCATGGATTGGCTATATCCATGTCATGCTGTCCTAGATTGTCATGCTAATACCGTGACCTTAGCGATGCTGAGATTTCCGAGGGTTGAGTGGAGAGGTTCTATTGATTATGTGCCGAGTAGGGTAATTTCATACCTGAAGGCTCAACGTGTGGTGGAGAAAGGGTGTCTGTCTTATTTGGATTTTGTGAGGGATCTCAGTGCTGAGACTCCCCCTATTGATTCTGTTCCTGTGGTCCGTGATTTTCCGGACGTGTTCCCTGCAGACTTGCCGGGCATGCCGCCCGACAGGGATATTGATTTGGTGCCAGGCACTCAGCCAATTTCTATTCCCCCATATGGTATGGCACCGACGGAGTTGAAGGAATTGAAAGAGCATCTTCAGGAACTCCTAGTTAAGGGGTTTATTCGGCCTAGTATGTCGCCTTAGGGTGTACCAGTGTTATTTGTGAAGAAGAAGGATGGTTCCATGAGAATGTGTATTGACTACAAGTAGTTGAACAAGGTTACAGTCAAGAATAAGTATCCTTTGCCTCATATTGATGATTTGTTTAACCAACTTCAGGGAGCCATGGTGTTCTCTAAGATTGATTTGAGATCCGGGTGTCATCAATTGAAGATTCAGAATTCAGATATTCCCAAGACGGCTTTCAGAACCCGTTATGGCCATTATGAGTTCTTGGTGATGTCTTTTGGGCTGATCAATGCTCCAACAACGTTCATGAATCTGATGAACAACGTATTTAAGCCATACTTGGATTCCTTCGTTATTGTGTTCATTGATGACATCCTGGTGTACTCTCGTAGCCTGGAGGATCATGCTCAGCATTTGAGAGTTGTATTGCACATATTGAGGGTGGAGAAACTTTATGAAAAATTCTCCAAGTGTGAGTTTTGGATTGGCTCGGTAGCTTTCTTGGGGAACGTGGTGTCCAGTGAGGGTATTCAGGTAGATCCGAAGAATATAGAGGTGGTGCAGAGTTGGCCCAGACCATCCTCAGCTACGGAGATTAGGAGCTTCCTTGGTTTGGTGGGCTATTACTGTCGCTTTGTGGAGGGGTTTTCTTCTATTGCTTTGACCTTGGCCAAATTGACCCATAAGGGTGCTCTGTTCAGGTGGTCGGACGAGTGTGAGGAGAGCTTTCAGAAGCTCAAGGCATCTTTGACCACAACTCCAGTGTTAGTGTTTCCATCAGCTTCAGGTTCTTATACCATGTATTGTGATGCCTCGATGATAGGCATTGGTTGTGTATTGATGCAGGAGGGTAGGGTGATTGCCTACGCCTGACGCCAGTTGAAGACCCATGAGAAGAATTATCCGATGCATGATCTTGAGTTAGCATCCATTGTTCACACCTTGAAGATTTGGCGTCATTATTTGTATGGGGTTCATTGTGAGGTTTTTACTGATCACCGTAGCCTGCAACATTTGTTTAAGCAGAAGGATCTGAATTTACGTCAGTGGAGATGGTTGGATCTTCTCAAGGATTATGATATCACTATTCTATACCATCCGTGGAAGGACAATGTGGTGGTTGATGTCTTGAGTCGTCGAGCAGAGAGTTTGGGGAGTCTAGCATATCTTCCAGCAACAGAGAGACCTTTAGCACTTGATGTTCAGGCCTTAGCGGTCCACCTTGTGAGGCTGGATATATCGGAGCCCAGTCGGGTATTGGCTTGCGTAGTCTCCTGCTTCTTCTCTTTATGACCGTATCAGAGAGCGCCAGTATGATGACCCACACTTGCTCATTCTTTAGGATAGGGTCCAACAAGGTGATGCCAGGGATGTAGCTACTGGTGATGATGGTGTGATAAGGATGCAGGGTTGGATATGCGTGCATAATATGGATGGGCTTCGGGAGTTGATTCTTGAGGAGGCCCACATGTCACGGTATTCCATCCATCCGGGTTCCGCGAAGATGTATCAGGATCTGAGACAACATTATTGGTGGAGGCGGATGAAGAAGAATATTGTTGGATTTGTATCTCGGTGTCTCAACTGTCAGCAGGTCAAGTATGAGCACCAGAGACCAGGTGGATTGCATTAGAAGTTGGATATTCCGGAGTGGAAGTGGGAGCGAATCACCATGGACTTTGTAGTTGGGCTACCACGGACTTCGAGGAAGTTTGATGCTATTTGGGTTATTGTGGATTGGCTAACCAAGTCCCCGCACTTCATTCCTGTTGGTACTACTTACTCTTCGTAGCGGTTAGCTGAGATTTATATCCGGGAGATTGTTCGACTGCATGGTGTTCCAGTTTCCATCATTTCTGATAGAGGTACTCAGTTTAGATCGTAGTTTTGGAGGGCTGTGCAGAGCGAGTTGGGTACTCAGGTTGAGTTGAACACCGCTTTTCATCCTCAGACAGACGGGCAGTTCGAGCGTATTATTCAGACATTGGAGGATAAGTTGCGCGCNGGGGGGGGGGGGGGTCATGGGATTAGTTTCTGATACTCGCGGAGTTCTCATATAATAATATTTATCATTCGAGTATTCAGATGGCTCCGTACGAGGCTTTGTATGGGAGGAGGTGTAGATCTCCGGTTGGTTGGTTTGAGCTGGGTGAGGCTAGACTCTTGGGCATATATTTGGTGCAGGATGCTTTAGATAAGGTGAAGTTGATCCAGGACCGGCTTCGTACGACTTAGTCTAGGCAGAAGAGTTATGCGGATAGGAAGGTCCGTGATGTATCATTCATGGTCAGGGAGAAGGTTCTACAGAAGGTGTCACCCATGAAGGGTGTTATGCGGTTTAGGAAGATGGGCAAGTTGAGTCCCCTGTTCATTGGGCCATTAGAGGTGCTTTAAAGGGTTGGGGAGGTGGCTTATAGACTTGCTTTCCCACCTAGCTTGTCGAGTGTGAATTCGGTATTTCATGTTTCCATGCTTCAGAAGTATGTTGTTGACCATCCCATGTTTTGGACTTCAGCACGGTTCAACTAGAGGGTGATATGACTTATAATGTGCATCCAGTAGCTATTTTGGGTCGACGGTCCGAAGGTTGAGGTCAAAGGATATAACTTTAGTTAAGGTGCAGTGGAGAGGGAAGCCGGTAGAGGAGGACACCTGGGAGGCTGAGCGGGATATGCAAAGCAGATTTCCACACCTATTTGAGACTCCAGGTATGTTTCTAGACATGTTCGAGGATGAACGTTTGTTTAAGAGGGGGAGAATGTAACGACCCGATCGGTCGTTCCGAGAGTTTTAGCTCTATTTTCCCCATTTATGCTTCATTATGTGTGGTTCAGCTCTTTTATGTTGTGTTGGGTTGGTTGGCCTGGGTTCGGAGTGATTGTGGAGAGAAATGAGACACTTAATCTCTTAAATTGGTTGTTTAGTTGAAAAAGTCAACCATAAGTTGACTTATAGGTAAATGATCTCGGAATTTGGTTTTTATGGTTCATATAGATTCGTTAGAGAATTTGGGACTTAGGAGCGTGTTCGGAATGTTATTCGGAGGTCCGTGGTAGAATTAGGCTTGAATTGGCCAAATTGGATTTTTGGCGATTCCCGATCGGCAGTGGAAAATTAGCTATCGAGGTCGGAATGGAATTCCGGAAGTTGGAATAGGTTTGTAGTGTCAGTTGTGATGTGTGTGCAAAATTTCAAGTCATTCGGACGTGGTTTGGTTGGTTTCAGCATCGTTGGCGATTTTAAGAAGTTTATAAATCCTTAGGCTTGAATTTCAGGTTAATTTGGTGTTTGGATATTGTTTTGAGTGCTCCGAGGGTTTGACTAAGTTCGGGTGATGTTATATCAGGTGTTGGTATATTTCATTGAGGCCCCAAGGGGCTCGGGATTTTTTCGGATGGGCATCGTGGAGTTAGAACTTTGGAAAATATGCTGGTGCTGCTGCTGTTCTGGTTTTCCGCACCTGCAGAAGGGTGATCACAGGTGCGGTTTAGTGTCGCAGGTGCTGAGTTTGGGAGGCCTGGGGTCTTATCGCATAAGCGGATGGAGTGTCTCACCTGCGAGCCCACATGTGCGGAGGGTCGATCGCAGGTGCGGATTAGGGGGCCTTAAGTGAAGTCCACAGATGTGGACATTTGGTCGCAGATGAGGGGACCACATATGCAGTAATTGGACCGCAGATGTGGAACCCCTGGGCAGAAAGGTATATAAGGACACCTTCGCGAATTTTAGCCATTCTTCATCATTTTTCATACGAGTTTGGAGCTTTTGGGAGCAATTTGAAGAGGGATTCAAGGGGTTTTTCGTGGAGGTAAGCTACTTGAGCCTAAAACTTGATTCTATGGTAGATTTTGACTGATTAAGCATGAAATTTGTGGGGTTTAAGGGTAAAAATGAGGGGATTAAGGCTTGAAACTTGAGACTAAGAATTGTGTGATTGAGGGGTAGTTTTTTATGGATTTGGTATGTATGGACTCGTGAGAGGGTAAGGATTCTAGTTTTGTGATTTTTATCAGATTCCGAGACATGGGCCCGGAGGTCGGGTTTTGCTAATTTCGGGATTTTTGATGTAATTTGATAATTTTTCGCGTGTGCTTTGTTCCTTTAGCATGTATTGATGATATGCTTCTGGTTTTTGGATAGATTCGGGGCGATTTGAGGCCGAGTCGAGCGGCAAGGGCATCACGACACAGATTCTCGTTCGAATTGAGGTAAGTAATGATTGTAAATCTTGTCATGAGTGTATGAAATCCCGGATTTCACATCGTTTCACTATTTTGAAGTGGAGCACATGCTAGATGACGAGCGTGTGGCGTGTACCATTGGGGATTTTTGAATTGATCCGTCCCGTAGCAACTATTAAGTTGTGTATTTGACTGGAAACTATATGATATTTTGTGTTTTAGAAAATATTATTTTTTTGGGCTGAATGCCAATTTGGGCCTCGTGCCAAGTTGTTTGGACCCTCAGGGGCTTTTTACTATTATTTCCTCACTGTATGTTTTAAGATTTGCACTCAGTTATACCGTGTTTTACTGACTTCAAAACTCAGTCATATTTATTCTGTTTTGTTGCATAAAATGGTATTTTGAGGCTAAGCACCCTGTTTTTCTGATAGCTCGAGTGGCTTGAGAGGTTCCTGACTGAGTGAGGCCGAGGGCCTGTGTTGTAAGGATATCATGGGATCGGGCTGCGCGTCGCATCATGTTGTATTGATTTATGATATATGAGAGGCCGAGGGCCTAATTGATTATGCCACGAGATGGCTTGTTATAACGCTTGGTCTGTAGGAGCCCCTCCGGAGTCTGTACACCCCCAGTGAGCGCAGGTACCTACTGAGTGCGAGTGCCGAGTGCCGAGTGCCGAGTGACGATTGATGGGGAGGCATGAGTGGCTGTGAGGTTGCTCGATGGGATGATTATGAGTGATTGTGAGGTAGCCAGATGGGGCCACATGAGCTGATTCTGAGTGATGTTATGCCCGAGGGGCGGTTTATGATACATGTTTTTTTTGCCGGATGGGCTATTTATGATTTTCATCACTTTTACTCTAAATTTCTTGAACCTCTGTTAAAACTATTGGAAAGATATTCTCAAATTATTTTTACTGAAATCGGATTTTAAGCGAGATAATTTGACTTATGTACTGTTGGGAAGGCAAGCTGTATTTATTGTGAATTTATGGCGTGGATTTATGTGTTTCTTACTGCTCAGTCCTTATTTACTTTTATTACTAACTGAGTTGGCGTACTCACATTACTCCCTGCACCTTGTGTGCAGATTCAGGTGCCAGGGCATCAGAGTGAGAGCTGATCTTCCCCTTTCAGAGTGTTCCGGAGATTCGCGAGGTAGCTGCACGGCGTCCGCAACCTTGATTTTATCCTTCCTACCTACCTAGCATTTATTTCCTCAGACTTAGCATGTATTAAATAGACAGTATCAGACGTGTATTTCTTTTAGTTGCTCATGACTAGTGACTTCGGGATCGAGATGTGTTTAATGTTTTACCTATCTTTACTCATTTTGTAATGTTTAAACGGAAGTTTTATGAAATATCGGATTAGTAATAAATTAAATGGAAAGTTCTTTTATTCTATAAGTAGCAATTTTGGCTAGCCTAGTACCGCGATAGGCGTCATCACGACCAGGGTGGTTTGGGATCGTGACACTGTTCCAATTGTTTGAACGTAGTTCATAGTATGTAGAGGTAAACTTAATTAATAACTAATAATAAAATATAAAAATGAGGTTGAATCCTCCAATTTGTAATATTTATACGCGTTTAGCTTTTCGTTCATTGAATTCTACGAAAAATAATACTAATTGATTTAATGTTGAAATTAATTTAATTATTCTTTTGGAGTTATAACTTATGTGTCACGACCCAAAATCTATAAAGGTCGTGATGGCACTTGTAACGACCCGACCTGTTGTTTTTCTTTCTAGAACCCCGAGGCCCTAAATAAGACTTCCTGTATTTGATTTTATTGATTTATGACTTGTGGGGTTGGTTGATTCGGGAATTGGAAGTTTGGTTGGAATTGGAACACTTAGTTCCTTAAGGTTGGCCTTAAAGGCCAAGTTTGACTTCGGTCAGCATTTTTAGTAATCAACCTCGGAATCGGGATTTGAAGGTTCCAATAGGTTCGTATGACGATTTCGGACTTGGGCGTATGTTCGGAACGGGTTTTGGATGACCTGGGGGCGTTTCAGCGCCAAATAGTGG
Source organism: Nicotiana paniculata (assembly GCA_005239505.1). Taxonomy (NCBI): domain Eukaryota; kingdom Viridiplantae; phylum Streptophyta; class Magnoliopsida; order Solanales; family Solanaceae; genus Nicotiana; species Nicotiana paniculata. The sequence continues at coordinate 10,331 of ML324915.1, read as the reverse complement.
AATATGATTCTTGAAGTTCCAAAATTGAGGGTTGGAACGTGTTTTGGTGTTACCGAGGTCCGAACAGAATTTCGAGACTAAGAATAGTTCCGTAGTGTCATTTATGACTTGCTCGCAAAATTTGGTGTCATTCCGAGTAGTATAAGTACATTTCGGCGTATTGGAAGTGAATCCAAGAACTTAAAGTTCTTAAATTGAGTTTAGTTGGTTTTGGGGTACGATTCTTAGATTTAATGTTGTTTCGGGCATTCCGTAGGTTTGAGCGAGTCCGTTTTATGATTTAGAACTTGTTGGTATATTCGAACGGGGCCTCGGGGGCCCCGGATGTCATTCAGACGTCGGGCGAGGCGAGTCCCAGCTCAAAGAGAGCTGCTGGTGCACCAGGTCTGGTGCGACTGCACCTGCGATTGGCCAGCCACAGGTGCGAGACCGCACATGCGTTCTAAGCCTTGCAGATGCGGCCATCGAGGGGGTGCCCAGAATCCGCAGATGCGGTCCCTTCTTCGCAGAAGCGGAGCCGCAGGTGCGAGACTCTTTTCGCAGGTGCGATCCATGCCAGCCCCTCCCTTTCCGCAGATGCGGACCCTGGTCCGCAAGAGTGGGATCGTAGGTGCAGTCCACTCGCCGCAGGTGTGAAATCACTGGAGGCAGTGAGGTCGTTTTAAATCGGGAATTAGGCTCATTTGAGAGAATTTATCACACTTTGGGCTATTTAGGAGCTCCCAAAAAAATAGAGGTTCCATCTTAGCACCTTGAGGTAATATATTTCGTACTTAATGTGAGTTTATTACTTAGTTTTTGGGTGGATTACACACAAAGATTAGTGAAAGTTGTGGGTTTAGGGTAAAACTTAGGGTTTTGATAAAAATGAGATTTAACCACGAAATTTGTTATGGAATTTAGTAAAAATCATATATTATTGATCCTTAGGTTATGGGTAACAACTTTCTTTAAGAATTTCCGAAATCCTAGCATGTGGGCCTGGGGGTGAATTTTAGGAATCTTACAAATTGACTTGGGTAATCACTTAAACGGTATAATTGTGAACTTTCGAGCATAGATTGACTAGTTTATATAATGTTTGGCTAGTTTCGAGTTGTTGGGCGTCAAATTTGGAGGTTGGAGCGCATTCTTGAATTGGGAAGTAGGCTTGATACAAGGTAAGTCTCCTTTCTAACCTTGTAAGAGGGAAATGTTCCCATAGGTGAAATAATTTATTATATGCTACTATTTGTGGGGGCTACGTACGTACGAGGTGACGAGGGTCCATGCGTAGCTACTATTGTACTTAAGTACGGGTAGTCTAGGACCCGAAAGCATGCTATACTTGGATTATTTGTAACTTATCGATACTTTAAACTGCTTAAGTCACATCAAATTTGTAGATGAATTTCTAAATAAGTGAGACTTTGTTTTCTTTTATGAACCATGATAAGGGAATTGACTTTTCTTCGGATAAGTGTTTTCTGATAAAATATGGATTGACTGTTTGAATGTGTGTATCTATGAGTACCTGCATCGCATGTATGATTCGCGAGCGGGGTAACTCTATTATTTATAAATTTATTGCGTCGCACGTATGATTCACGAGCAGCTTAATAGATGCATCTATGGTTCGCGCCGTTCGACCCTCTGGCAGTGCACATTTATTTTTCTATTGGATCGGGCCATACGTCCTCGACATACTATGCGCATGTTAATTTCTTGGTACTTTCTTGTGGTTGCTAAACCGTTAAAAAAGGGCCTAAAAGAATAAATGAGTAATCGGTTTGATAGGAGTTGACACATAAATGTACCTGCGGATATACTGTTATTCTTGTCCTTATTGATATTCATCTTTGATATTCATTCTTAGCCTTATATTTAAATAAATTATTTTGGACCTAGTTGGTGTCAAGTCGACCTCTCGTCACTACTTCTTCGAGATTAGAGTGGATACTTACTGGGTACATAATGTTTATATACTCATGCTACGCTTCTGTACTTAATTGTACAAGTTCTGAGGCAGGTGCATCTGGTTATCATTCCGGAGCACGTTCCTGACTTCACGAGATCGGAGATTTCACGGTGAGCTGCTTCTCTTGATGCCGTTCAACAGCACGTTGGAGTCTTCCCCTTTTTTTTGTCATTCTGTCTACATCCTCTCAGACACTAGGATAGGCGTATTCTTTTGATTCTCTTCTACTAGATGCCTGTATATTTGTGACACCGGTTCCTGGCACACACATTGGTAGACTACCCTTTTGGAAATGTAACTATTTAAATTTAACTTCTTGATCATTTCAAGTAAATTTGCTTTGATACTTATCATTTTCTCATGCTTGTGACAAAATTTGAGTATGGTTAATAAAGTTTTATAAAAATTAAATGGGACTCACTAGACAAATAAGGTTGGCTTGCCTAACATCAGTGTTGGGCGCCATCGCGACCTAGATTAGGATTTGGGTCATGACAGCACTTGAAACCACTGTCAGGCAAGCCAACAATATAATACTTAATTTGGTTCTCATTTCAATATTTTAAAAATCGTATTTTCCTTCAATTAAATAGTAAAAGATGGGATTTACAGAATAAATAATGATATTTTAACAATTTCAATACAGAACAACCCATAATCACCCCCAAATCTGGTGTCACAAGCATATGGGCATCAATTAGGAATTAAAGTAAAATACAACATCTGTCCGGAATATAAATTGGACAGGAAAATATATAAATACTCTGACGGAGACTCTGCCAGTTGGTAGGGGTGGGTGTTCAGTCGGTTCGGTTCGGTTTGAAGAAATTCGGTTCAATTATTCGGTTTTGTAAGAATAGTAACCGAAACCGAACTGAAATAAGTTCGGTTCAGTTCGATTTTTCTAATTTTGGTTCGGTTTCGGTTTGAACATTTGTCATATTGGACTCCTTTTAGGTAATAATAGGACCGTCGAATTTGTTGTTTTTTCCCAAAACTTCGAAATTGTTGGAAATATTGTGTTTATAAAAAAAATGGACTAAACTTTGAACACTGTTATGGATCATAAAATTCAAACATAGTGTAAATTACAACTCTGTGTGAAATCCTCCCGGTATTTATCATATATGCTATGGAAGTTTTAATAGAGTGAAAGTCTTTAAGATTGGGAAGTTGATTGACTTACTTAATTGGGTTGAGTCTTTGATAGATTGGACCTAGTAGTATTAATTTATTACCTATGAGCTTAGCCTATATATACCTTAAAGAACCTATTGTATTGGTAAAAAAGAGTTTCACACATAAGCCAAATTTTGACAACTCAGCCAGTTACGTGGACACAGGAGAACACGACAACTGGATGTGATTCTCTAAAGAGGTACGAAACAAAGAGGAAGGATTCAGTAAACTCTCGAGCTTATCAGCCACGGGAAACTCAACCTGATCAAAACAGGGAAGAGGCACGGTCAGAATGAATCTAGACAAAGCTACGGGCAGATTCAAGAACCCACAATTGATTACTCGAACGTTATGTAATCGTACCCCAATTACCGTTATCCTTTGTAACGCCTCATTAATGTCATAATTAGTCATTAATGAGCAACCATAGCAAGAGTTGTACGTTATATCAAGGAATATCCTATATAAGGGAAGGGAATACAACTTGTAAAGACATTTGATTCTCGAATACAATCTACTTTGCTTTTCTATATTCTGCAATATTGTCTATTATTAATTTTTCTCTATTTCCTTGATTATCAGTAACCCGTGTTCATACTAGAAATAACTTTAGTCAAAGGATCTAATTCTTTGGTTAAACAAATTGGTTCCGTTACCGGAAATCTGATAATCTTTGTTTGCTTTTCAAGTGATATCCTCTGAACTATGTCGAACTCCAACGACAACAACCAGCAAAGAAATGGAACCCCATTTCCATCGCCTTCAGGAACCCCACGTGGTTCAAGGGAACAATCCCAGAAAGATCCAATAACAACAATGGTGATAATGATTAAACTGTGGAACAAGATCGTGTAAAGCAAATGATTGCAGAGTATGTGAGCCAAGCTTTGCAAGAATTTGCGAGGGGATTACCGACAACGTTACCTACACCACTGACGCCACCCCACAATAATACCATCACCATGGAAAATCCTCAATCTGGGTTGGCAAACTCAGGAAGAGGAGATACTCCTAATGAATCTCTCAAAGCGAGACCAGGTATATCTAATAACTCAGAATTACAAAATTTACTGCTAACCATGCAGAAACAGATAAAGGAGCAGAACGATCGCATCGAACAACCTATCATCAAAGACATTGATGTTAATAGGTATTCTCAACAACCTTGGAAGCCAAGTGCGGCACCCTTGCCTATACCCAAGAAGTTTAAAATTCCCGACGTTCCCAAATATGATGGAACAACTGACCCACGTGATCATGTGACTACTTTCACTACTGGAGTAAAAGGCAACGACTTAACAAAATAAGAGATTGAATCAGTCCTTGTCAAAACATTTGGGGAAATACTCACCAAAGGAGCCCTAACCTGGTATTCTCTTCTCCTTGAAAATTCTATTGACTCTTTTACTGAGCTTGCAGATTCATTTATAAAAGCACACTCTGGTGCACAAAAAGTTGAGAAAAGAATGGAAGACATATTCAAAATAAAACAAGGAGACACGGAACTACTCCGTGAGTTTGTAGACAGGTTTCAACGAGAAAGAATGCAGTTACCCAGGGTGCCTGATAATTGGGCAGCCATGGCATTTGCAAGCAACCTAAACGATAAAAGCTCAGAAGCCACGAGACGACTTAAGGAAAGTCTAAGAGAGTTCCCCGCTACAACATAGAACGATGTATATAACATGTATAGTACTAAACTTAGAATAGAAGAAGATATCATTGCTCGTTCGAGAGATGAAGATCATTCCAGATCCAGACGTCCTAAATCAGATAGAAGATCAGGTAAAAACAGGTACGATCATTACTTAGGACCCCCGGGATGCGATATTCATCTCAGATTCGAAAACACTAGGTCAGACTATAGACCACAAGGAAGATACATAGTCTCATCCTCGTCTAAATCCAGAAAAGATCGAGATGAACGACCTAGAGGTAATACTCAAATTGGGGATCATACCTTTAATGTAAGTACTACTGAACTTGTCTCAATATTGAGGAACATGTGAGACAAGGTTAAGTGGCCCAAAGAGATGCGATCAAATCCAAATAGAAGGAACACAGATCACTGGTGTGAATTCCGTAACGATCATTGGCACAAAACTACAGATTGCAAATTTTTACAAGGTTAAGTAGAAAATTTATTGAAACAGGGCTATTTAATAGAATTGTTTAGTGATAAAGGTAAACATGCATATATGAGGAACAGGCAGGATCCCCCAAAGCCTCCTTTTCCAAAACGAACCGTCAACGTGATACACGGAGGTGAAGAAATAAACAGAGTGATCTGCAAAACAACCACAAAGTTCACAATTACACATGGAAAACTGGTTCGTGAAAATATGGAAGAGGACGATATAACCTTCGATGATGCAGATATCGGCCGATTAATGCTTCCTCACAACGATGCTCTGGTAATATCTTTACTTATTCATGACACTAACATAAAAAGAGTGTTGATTGATCCAGGCAGTTCGGTCAATATCATTTGTTAAGATTCGTGGAAGAAATGCTACTGGGGAATCAAGTAATCCCAAGGGCACGAGCCATATCAGGGTTTGATAACTCTACGATTATAACAAAAGGAGAAATTGAGCTTAGCACTTATGCTGAGGGGGTGATCAAAAGTACCAGGTTACAAGTCATCGATATTGACATGGCTTATAATGTAATCGTGGGAAGTCCATGGATCCACGACATGAAAGAAATACTCTCTACCTTGCATCAAGTAATTAAATTCCCCTCTGAATGGGGAATTCAGCAAATTAGAGGCGATCAGCAGACCGCAAGAAATATAAACTCTGTGGTACACTACAACAAGAAAATAGAGGTAGAAGAATCACGAGATAAGGGAATCTCCCAAGCAGGTAAAACCGCTCAAACATGCATGGAAGAAATTACTACCCAAATAGGTACGAAAAGTATTATTATTGAAACAGGTACGAAAGAAAATACTTACGATAAGGTGAATCAAGTTACCACGAAAGGTGCATTAGACCACACGGATACATATTCCAGACCGGACGTCATTCATGAACTGGAGGAAGACGAGTACATCGAAACAACTACGGAAGAGCTCGAAGCTGTTCCATTGTCTGAGCAGAAGCCTGAACAAAAAATGTATAAAGGCACGAGGTTGGGCCCCGGTCGAAGAGGTAAGTTAATTGATTATTTAAAGGCTAACGCAGACTGCTTTACGTGGTCCCACTCAGATATGACAGGCATCCCACCAGAAGTGATGACTCATAAACTAAATGAAGATCTATCCTTCGTACCTGTTAAGCAGAAGAAAAGAAAGTAAGGACCATTCAAGAACCAAGTGATCGACTAAGAGGTACAGAAACTCTTGAAGATTGGTTCGATACGAGATGTAACATACCCTAACTGGCTAGCAAACACCGTGGTAGTACCTAAAAAGAATGGCAAATTGAGAGTATGCGTAGATTATACTGACTTAAATAAATCATGCCCCAAAGATTCATTCCCATTGCCACATATAGATCAAATGATTGATGCCACAACATGTCATGAATTATTAAGCTTCTTAGGTGCATATTATGGTTATAATCAGATTAAAATGGATCCCTTAGATGAGGAAAAAACTTCCTTCATTACAAACATGGGGACTTACTGTTATAAAGTTATGCCTTTTGGCTTGAAAAATGCTGGAGCTACCAATCAAAGGTTAGTGACTAAAATGTTCCAAGAACATTTTGGAAAGACGATAGAAGTCTATATTGATGATATGTTGGTAAAATCAACACAAGCATAAGACCATTTCCAGCATCTCTCTACTACTTTTGATATTTTACGCAGATATAATATGAAGCTAAATCCAGAAAAATACGTTTTTGGAGTGCAATCAGGTAAATTTTTGGGTTTTCTTATATCAAACAGAGGAATAGAGGTAAATCCCGCTCAAATTAAAGCTATAGAAAAAATACCTGAAATTTTAACAAATAAAAAGGAAGTTCAAAGGCTAACGGGGAGAATAACAGCTTTGGAAAGATTTATTTCTAAGTCTTCTGAAAAAAGTTTTAAATTCTTCTCAGTTCTCAAAAAGCAGAATCAGTTCGAATGGACTGAAGAATGTCAGCAAGCCCTCAGGAATCTGAAGATTTATCTGTCGAAACCACCGCTGCTTTCAAAGCCAAAAGAAGGGGAAAGATTGTACATCTACCTGGCTGTTTCAGAAATTGCTATAAGTGCAGTACTGGTAAGAGAAGAAAAAGGTAAGCAATCATCTAGCTATTATGTAAGTACAACTTTGCTAGATGCTGAGACTAGATATCCACATCTGGAAAAGTTAGCCTAAGCTTTAATAATATCATCTAGAAAATTATGACCATATTTTCAATGCCACCCAATAACCGTTGTGACTTAATATCCTTTAAGAAATATTCTGCATAAACAGGAATTGTCAGGAAGATTAGCCAAGTGGACCATAGAATTAAGTGAGCATGAAATAATCTATCGGCCTAGATTTGCAATTAAGTCTCAAATACTAGCTGATTTTGTTGCTGACTTTAGTAATAGCATTGTCCCTGAAGTAGAAAAAGAACTACAACTCTTTAACGGTGCTAATCCGGGCCTATGGACCATATTCACCGATGGCTCCTCAAATATAAAAGGTGCCGGCTTAGGCATAGTCTTAATATCACCCACGAATGAAAAGACATGGCAAGCTATCAAGTATTATCCTATAACTAATAATGAAGCAGAGTACAAAGCTGTTATTGCAGGGCTTGAACTCGCACGGGAGCTCTCAATCGAGCAAATTGTGATTAACACCGACTCCCAACTGGTAGTAAATCAGATACAGGGGACTTACATCGCTCGAGAGACTCGAATGCAACAGTATCTTGAAAAAGCACGAGAGCTCGTGAGACAATTCAAAACATTGAAGGTAATGCAAATATCTAGAGAGTAAAATGCAGAAGTAGATGCATTAGCTAACCTCGCAGCAGTCACGGAAGTAACAAACAAAGACAATGCAATTGTCGTCCAACTATTTCATTCAATGATCGACCATGACAGAAATGACGTAACTTTCAACAACCTAACCTGGGACTGGAGAAACGAAATTCTTAATTTTTTGCAGAATGACACCGTACCTGAAGACAGGAAAGCAGCTCAACCACTTCGCCGCAAAGCTGCACGGTACTGCCTTATTCGCAATTTGCTTTATCGCAAGATGTTCAGAGGACCCCTAGCTAAATGCCTCGGACCTAACCAAACGGAATTTGTGATGAAAGAAGTCCACGAAGGACACTGTGGAAATCACTCAGGGGCGAGATCCTTAGTGAAAACCCTAATCAGAGCTGGATACTATTGGCCTAAGATGGAAGAAGAAGCTACTTGGGAGTCCGAGTCGGACATGTAGAGTAGATATCCCCACTTATTTTCCAGTTCAGGTAATTTTCTATGTCCGTTCGAGGACGAACGTTTGTTTAAGAGGTGGAGATTGTGATGACCCAAATGGTCATCTTATAAATTAAGAATCCATTCCAATCTCATTATCCTTAAAACATTAATTTTATTTACATCGATTTACGTGTGCAGTCTGGGCATGAAACCGGGAAGCTTTTATGTGAAAATATGAGAAATAATAATTTTTGGAATTTTAAAATTTGGTTTTAGTTGACTTGGTTCAACATTTTGAGTGAACGGATACATATCTGTGTTCTGACGATCCCGGGAGGTCCGCAGTAAAATATGGGACTTGGGCGTATGCCTTTAATTGAATTCCGAGTTCCTAGCTTTAGAAATCAATTTTTGAAGAAAATTATTATGCTGGATTTAAGGAAATAAATAAATGAATTAATGTTTGAACTCATTGGTATCGGGCCCGTATTTTGGTTCCGGATCCCGGTACAGGTTTGTTATGATATTTAAGTTCTATATGTGAAATTTGGTAAGAATTGGAATTTATTTGACGTGATTCGGACGTCCAGTTGAGAAATAGTGAAAGTTAAGTGTTCTTGAGAAAAATGATGAGTTTTGAGGTTAAATTCATAGTTTTAGATGTTATTTTCATCATTTGACCGCACGGGCAAGTTTGTATGATGTTTTAGACTTGCGTGCATGTTTGGTTTATAGCCCCGAGGGCTCGGGTGAGTTTTGGATAGGCCACGTGATGTTTTGGACTAGTTAAAGTTGATGTTTTTGCTGTTTCTGGTGCACAGTCGAGTTGTGCTTCGCGTTCGCGTTGCTTCACTCGTGAATGCGTAGAGTATAGGTGTATTGGGGTATTTGTTTTCTTCACGAACTAGGAGCACAGGACGCGAACGCGAAGCACTGGTAGGTTAAAGCTCCGCGAACTCATTCTGGCCCACGCGAACGCGTTGTGTAAATGGTCCTGGGGAAGGAGGATCCGCTTACTCTATGCGAACACCTGGTCGCAAATGCCAAGGCCACTGGGCCTAGCCCTATGCGAACACGTCCCATTCTATGCGAAGGCCAACGGGCCTGATTCACCGCGAACGCGGTAGGCCCATTGCGAACGCGATGAAGGCCTGCCCAGTCATATAAAGCAACTTTTAAAAATCGGGCAGAACCTATTTTCTTCATATTTTCGAACTACAAAGACCTAGAGGCGATTTTCTTCACACAAATTCATCCCCAAAGTGTTAGTAAATAATTCTAAACTCTTCTCTTTCAATTACCCAATGTTTTTCATCACATTTCAATCAAAAATCAAGAATTTTCATGGTAGAAATTGAGGGTCTGGGTAGAATTAGGGAATTTTGACCTCGAATTGGGGTTGGATTTCGAAACTAATTGCATATTAGGGCTCGAGGTGAATGGGTAAACGAAATTTGATCCGAACCCCGAGTTTGGACCAAGCGGGCCCAGGGTTGGATTTTAACTTTTTTTGAGAAAACTTAGGGAAACAATAATTTTTTAGTAAAGTTGAATAGTGAGTGGCCCGCGAATTTGAGGTAAGTGCTTGGTTTAACCTTGACTTGAGGGAATAAGAATCCCTCACTTAAATGCTATGTGAAATTGCATGTGTGTGGTATATAGGTGAGGTGAAGAGTATCTATGCACCACTAAATTATTTTTTGAACATGGTCCCTTCCTTATTTCCAATTTAATTTATTCATGGGTTAAATCGTTTTATGAGCATTGATGCTGTCACACCTCCTTTTTTATACGCCCCAAAGGGGGTATGGGAGTTTTTCCAATTAAAGTG
>ML324914.1:2629-58188 GCA_005239505.1 Nicotiana paniculata | reverse complement strand
CCTATATTACTTGTCGACCACGTACACTTGCGTGTGCATTGGGAAATCAACCAACAATACCTAATACCCAAATACCCATTAACCCAATCCCTGTACCTGTTCAAAACCCGACCCAACACATTTAAATCAAGACCTTTGGTTTCTAAAATCAACAGCCCACAATCATCCCACCCCTTTAACTAACCTAACCCACCTAAACCCTAATCACTTTCACCGATCCGCCGTCACCAAACAATCTCATCTTCCTGCCCCCCTCTCTTCTGAAACCCTAGCGCTACAATCCCTATCTCCCTTTTGATTCCAACCCAGAAATGGAATCACTCGATGATTCCTTACCTTATCTAGCCTTTTTCCTCACCGGCTACCCATTTTACGTGTTACCTAATTTGCTTGCTTCAAATGGCAAGAAGATCCTGTCGAGATCGAACCCATGCTGGTTCAAATCTCTAGCCTACTGATTATTTTCATCTATAAGAAAATATTTGATTCTTTACTTCTGTTTTTATTGATTTTATGGATTATCTAAAATTAGGGTTTCAAACCTTTTATTTTAGGGCCAGATCTGTTTGGTTATGTGTTCTGTGAATATGTTCCCGTCTACGTTCATTTTATAAAGCATGTGACTCTTGCCTTTTATCTTTGCTGATTTTATGGTTTTACCTAAAATAAGGGTTTGAAATATTTTACTGAGATTTTTACTCTTTCCTTTCTCGTATGGTACTGATATTTTTCTTATTCTGTTTGATTTACCTTGTTCTTATTATTTCTTTACCTTTTTTTTTCTGGCATCTCACTGTCGATTGATTTTTATATGATGATTTCCTTATTTTTAGTGGTACTCGCCTGATTACTCGCTATTACGCCTTTTAATTGACTGAACTCTGACTTAAATTGATTCTGAGTTTAACGCCTTTCCTTATTTGTGTATGTTTGATTTCTTCCCTTATCTGTCTGCCTAATCGAATACTATTTAAACCCTTTCCTCTCTTCCCTTTAGACACGACTCGAACTCTCATATTCTCACTAAAACTTAGTTCTTTCACTCCAATTCTATGCTCATTGTTTCTGGTCTTGGATGGCTGAAAGCCAAGGCCAAGTGATTCTGGAACTTAACTGTTGTAGCATATTTATTTGCTTAACTGGTAAACCCTAATCCGTTGTCGTTTCATTCTCCATGTTTTCATAATCAGTGTTACTTGAACATCATGTCTTGAACCTTACTTTCAGCATGATTCCACCTTTTATGCTCCTATGACTCTCTTCTAATCTTATGGTTAATATTGTTAGTTTAAGATTAGCTATTTTTGAATAATATGAATCCTCCTACAATATAGCTTAATATTTAACTTGTTTCATGCACTATTTGCTGATCTTGCACCTATTATGAACTTAGCATCTTTATGATACCATTAACTTGAAATTGGTTCATTAATCCTAACCTCACAGATTTCTAAGGTTACTTAATGTGTCCTGCCTAACTTGTTCAACCAAATTATTTGCCTTAACATGCTTATGTGATTAAGCAATGGTTTTCCTAAATGTCAGCATGCTCACTTAGTATAATTAGGTCTCTTTGAAGCTATGTACTTTGAAAACTTTGCTATTTTCTGAATGCAATTCTGTGTTCTAAACCTTGTTTCTTCTGAAATCAAACTATTTTGAAATCTGCCCCTACTTCCTTTTTATATGCTAATTTTTAAAACCTCCACTCTTAGTCCCTTAGGTTCTCAACCACCCCAGTGTGAGTACTGCCCAGGGTCCACATGAGACTTCTGTGAACTCTGACACACTGGGAATTGGTTCCCAATCCCTTGTGAGCTATCTTCTGAATGTGTGGTTCTGGTGTGAGCATTGCCCTGGGTCCTGAGGCCCTTGGGAACATTGACATATCAGAAACCTGGTTCTAATGTGCTATGGGATCATTATGTTGTGCCTCAAAGTTGTTATGGTTGAAAGGCTTGTTCCCAGGTTTATTTGGGCCTAATGAAGGCTCCCTATAGTATATCTTATTGCTATTGTATAATTCATTTGTTATTCTGGTCTGTAATAACTTTGTAATAAATAGATTTTGGGGATATTTAGTAAAGTTGGGGGGTTTTCTTATTTCCTTTTGTCAAAATGGGTAGAAATGTTGCCTATAGGGTTTCAGCTATGCTGTTAATTCTATTCATTTGGTAAAAAATTTATGAGTTCTATATTTGTGCTTAGAAATCCTGCCTAGAGAACTTTCGTTGATGGTATTAATTCTGAGTTCTATATTTGCATCACTAGAGATCCTGCCTATAGGGTTGATATTATAATGGCATTAGAAATCATGCCCATAGGATTCATCAATATGTCTAACAGAAGTGCATTAGCAATCATGCCTATAGGATCCCACTATTTGATTTAATTGTTTTCTAGCAATGTGTACAATTCCTGTATGTATTACTGCTCACTAGATGTCATGCCTATGGGGTTAAATAAATTCAATAGTAGATATTATGCCTATAGGACTTAAATCAGTTTCAACCCTAGAAATCATGCCTATAGGATCAAAAAAAATCAATTCAGATGATAGATGCCATGCCTATAGGACTAAAATCAGTTTCAACCCTAGAAATCATGCCTATAGGATCAAAAAAATCAATTCAGATGATAGATGTCATTCCTATAGGATCAAAAACAATTCAGATAATTAGAAAGCATGCCTATACGACTAAAATCAGTGCTACACTTAGAAATCATGTTTATATGTCTGTAACCATTAAACTTGTAGAAATCATGCCTATAGGATTCCATTAATTGGTTATGAACTCAATCGCCATTGTCAATCACTTAGGCAATATACCTGTAGGACTTAATAATAATTCTGAGTTTATATTTGTGATGTATTACTGCCTAAAGTGCCCATATTATACTGAATAAAATCAGTAGGCAAAAAAATAGGTCTTAACACTCACCTTAATAAAACTGCCTCTGCGCTCTATTTTCTCACATAGACATCCTGCCTATAGGACTTTAAGGTTAATAAATTTTGCTAATTCGATTGCGTGCATTTGCTGTTTTATGTGTGGAGGTCAATATGAGCCTATATTTGTTTTTTATCCGAAAGTCCTAATTGCTTTTTCTTGTCGCCTAGATTTTACATTTTTGAGCAACATAGGATGGGTCTAGAACTATCCCAAATAGGGGTCCTAATACCTCCAGGGCCATAGATAACGGACGGGTAGTGCACGCATAGGGAAGGATCTAGAACCAACTAGAACACTTAAGTAACAACTTAAAGATAGTAATCGGGTAATAAGGAGATGATAGTTCGTGTGCTAAGTACTATGAGTAACACCCCGACTTGAAGGGGTTACAAAGTATTGCACGGGGTGATCCTATAGGCTAAAAAACTTACCCCCCCCCCCCTTTATTCTTGTTTTAAAATAAATCGAGTACTTTATTTGTCCAAATTTCTTTTTTCCCCTTAGACTAATTCGCTTAATTTAAGTTCGGCCGTGACCCACTATTGTGGACCTCGAGGGGTGCCTAACACCTTCCCCTCGAGGTAACTTGAGCCCTTACCCGATCTCTGGTGATGTAAACTGGTAATATGAGTTATCTGCTCTAGGTGTCCTAACGCACCTTAATCCGTTAGGTGGAGACTCTCTCAATTCCAATTCCCTACCCTCTCAAAATAGGAGTTGAGCCAAAAATATAAAAACCCGATTTCGCGAGAATAAGGGGGCGTGACACCACATATATCTACTTTGCTCCATGTGGAACTCGCCGAAATTCAACAAAAGCACTGTGTTCCCAAGCTATGTGGTTCATTGATCCTAACTCTACAATCCATAAAGGATTATATTCAGTTAGAAAAACAAAACTAGAAACACAAAGTTCACTAATTCAAGCATCCTGAAATACCTTTCTAGGAGGTTCAGAGCAATCTCTAGCATAGTGACCCTTTTTGTCACAATCATTGCATTTCACTTTAGCAACTTTGACATGTTTGGGATGTCTGTTCTTACCTTGTTCAGTCTTTTCCCTTTTAATAGGCTGAGCTGGCTAAGCTTGAGTTGACCCTCTCTTCCTTCCCTAGTTCCTTTTATTTGAATCACTCTTGGTTTTGGAGGTCGTTTCCATGTGCAACTCAGCTATTGTCTTTGCAACCTCAAGTTGTTCCTCCTCTAACTCAAGATGCCTCTGTACGTCTTCCAGAGTTGTGATTCACTTATTATGGGTCAAATGCATTTTCATATGATCCCAAGAACTAGGTAAAGAGTGTATGACAGCTTGGATTTATTGTTCATCAGTCAACACATGACCAACATCTTTCAACTCCCCAATCATATTTGCCATTTGCCTCACATGTGTTTTCATTGAATGTTCTGGGAATTTCTTATATGAATCAAGTTTGATCGTTAAGGATTTCAGCCTTGTAGTGGAACAAGTACCAAACCTTTTACTCAAAGTATTCCAAAGATCCATAGCCCTTGGGTGATCCTTAAACTCCCTTAGGATGTCATCATCCAAGGTACTCAACAACGTAATGCGAGCAATGGAAAGTTCTTTTTATTCCAACTGTCATAGGCTTCACGCTCACGCCTATGCTAAGCAGTGTTGCCTCCCTTAGGCTCATTCATGACATTGTTAATAGCCTCTTGCTCCTCAACAACAATGTTTTTCGAAGCAGTACTCATTCTTTAACAAAATAAAAAATATTATGATGATCATGTAAAAATAAAAAAAATAACACAAGGCACGATGTTCAACATACATACATATTATGATACTAAGCATCAATTGATTAAGTTAATAAATACATATATTAATCATGAAGTCAAAAGTTCACTATGTTCCCAATCATTGTCTAAGAAATAAAATATTAGGAAAATTAACCTATTTAATTATCTAGCTAAGTGTCTTAATCATGTTAAGGACAAAATAATTATCTATCATGATTTTACAATCTCAAATGGATCATAAGTTAATTAGTAACTTATAATAGCATGCAAATAAAATTAATTTCAAGCTAATTCATATTTATTACACGCTAAACAAATTTACATAATATTTACTTTAATGTAAAACTAATTAACATATCATACACATTAAACAAATTAACAAGTAATTTTAATATTAAAATAATTAAATTTTTGACCAAAAATATAGATCTTGGTTCTACCAATTAGATTTTAATAAAAAAGAGTCAATCTTAGCTAATAATAATATCCTAAAGACAAGGTCATCGGTTTTATGACAAATAACGTGTATATTTGTCCGGATGGTAATGAATGTGAGCAATAATAACAGTTCTTGATATCCAATTTTTCCTCAAACAATTTTAAATTTGCATATATACCTTCAAAATCACTCTTTATAATAACTAGTATTTTTCTGTAATTTTTTATATTCTTATTAAATTCTTTTTCAATTTATTCAGTATTTTTATATTCAATAATTATTCATAAATTGTATTACAAATGATTTCAAAATATTTCCAGCTCAATATATCACTTTTAATCCTATTAGGATTAATTATTTCACAAATTAGCTAAATTGGCATTATTTGGCTATAATTACAATAATTTTGTAATTATAGCCTAATTGTACATTTTATGCCATTTTAATTCAATAATTATTCATTTTATATTTTATATATTAATTAGTTACCTTAATTTCACCTATTTAGCTTAATTTAATTTTATATGATTATTAGCTATTAATTATTTATCTAATTTTAATGGGTATTTAACATTTATTAAAATTCCAGCCTAATTAATCCTGGTCCCTAACCCAATTAAACTAGACCAGACCCCCAAGCCCAATACACTATCCTACCCCGGCCCAAGTACCTGTTTAATCTGAATCGCTGATTAATTTCAATCAACGGTCCAGATCGCCTANCTCCGGTCTCTCATTTTCTCCCTCTCACTTCTAAGTAGTCTCTCTCAACTCTCTCTCGTCCCTTCAACTCCCTCCAGTAGACCTGGCCCTTCTCCGGCCAGCGCCTTGCCAGAATCTATGGTGATTCAACCACCTACCAGTCCTATGGCTCCATCCTTTGCACTTGTGTTACCGTTTGAGGCCCTCAGGTGAACCAGAGGCAGTTCCACTCATCTCTCCAGTCTCATGCCATTTTTCTGGCCATCTATGGCTGGTCGAGTAAGATCTTCCCTTTTTCGGCCAAAGACCAGTAATATCTCTGAGTTTTCTTCCTCTTTTCCGGGATCTTTTTGGAAACCCTCGACTCTGAACCTTCCGATTCTTTAGATTTGTAATAGATCTATGAATATTATGGGGTTTTACATGTTTTCTTCAAAGAGATCTCTCTGTTCTTAAATGATTTCTTCACTTTCAAAACTAGGGTTTCAAATCCCTTTTTCAAAAACGATTTCCCTTCAGATTTTAAGTATTATTTTGCGATTTTCGTTATGTTTAAGCCTTTCCCTTTCTGTGTCTGAGTTATTTCGTTAAAAGACCCTAAAGTCTTGGCTTTAATCTGTGGCTCTAAGTTTGTTCCAACAATATGTTTATCTGTTCTATTATGATCACTATGTTCTCTTGAATACTCTGTGATTTCGTGATGTTTTACCCTATATTGCTTGTTAGGGTTTCTGGCTGCTATTACCCATGCTTATTCTGTGATTCTACTCTATTTTTTTTTCATCGATACCTCTAAATCTTTACCTTTCCTGCTTGTATTATGCTTATTCAGTGATTCATGTCATGTTTCTGTGTAAACCCCTAATTCCGTGTGATTTTACACTATTTTAATTACTAGGGTTTCTGATTCTCTCTCGTTGTGTGTTTACTCTGCATTATTTATGTTGATTCTTAAATCAGTATTACTCCTATTTGAATCCCTAATTTCTTGTGATTGATTTCCTTTACTTGATTTCCTGTGATAATATTTTTACGACCTTTAGTTACTTCTTGCCTTATTACATGACTGATTTTACTATCTGTGCTTACTATGTTCGAAATCTTTCCTTATTTGTTATACACGATTCCTTTCTTTACTTGTTACCTGTTCTGACTGTTTGAAATTTAACTCCCTTAATTAGGGGAGTACTAGTACTGATTTTGCAACTAATTGATTCTTTGAGTTCCATAATTACTGGGCAGTTTAGTTATTACCTTAATTTCACCTAGTTTCAAACTATATATATACTCTATTTATTCCATGGCAAATACACACACAGACACAAACTAACATTGTTCAACTCTCTCTCTCACACAACTAAAACTTGGTACTCTCTCTATTCTCTCTTCTATTTGCTACTACTCTAAGTTAGCCGGCTGCAAGCCAAGGCTAACTACTGTGCATCTCCTATCTTCTGCTTTGTGTTACTGCTTTCTTCACTTCACTGGTATGTTCTAATTCATATTTTACCTCTCAAACTGACATGTTTCTATTACTGATGTAGTTCATTGTGTTTCTAATTTGCTTTTACTTACTATTCTGTTGTTCAACATGTAACTAGAATCTTGGATTCCATCTAGCATGTCTTTGTGTACTCCAAATCTGTCTTTATGTGAATCTCCATGTTTATGTTTGATGCATTAGATTAGAGCATCTTCTCCTGTCTTAAACTGGTTGGTACTTCCATGTTAGTTTCATCATATACCCTGCTGAACCTCTGAACCATTAGTATCTCTGATTGTTTATGCATGCTCCTACCTGTTACATGTTCATTACTCTGCACCTATGTGTCCCTCAAACCCCCTTTCCCCTGTTGTGGTTGTTGGATCATTCTGGGTCCTTGTGTGATGGTGACTCTGCCTTGGTTCTGAGATTGGTGTTCATGTTCTTTCAAATTATTTTCATCAGTTAAACTTTTGTTATATTTCCTTTGAGTCTTTCTTCCAAAACTATTTTCTTACTTAACCTTTTCAAACTATGAGAACTTTCACTCTACTCTTAGACCCCTTAAGTTCTGCCCCCTCTATGTGAGCATTGCCTTGGGACCCTTGAGCTCCCTCTGAACTTTGACGCACAAAGGCTGGCCATTCTGCACTGTACTTACTCTATCTTGGCTATGAAATCTGGGTGTGAGCACTACTCGGGATCCCTTGAGATCCTTCGGGAACTCTGACACACCTGGATCATGTGAAAGGTTGTGAATAGAATGGCAATGAGGCATTCTGGAGATTCTGGGCCTATCAGTAGGCTCTCTTTAGTATAACTTCTTATTTTCATTATTCAGTTATGTAATTCGTGCAAATGTCATTAATAATTGTTGTAAACAATTCTATGGGGATGGATAATGAAAAGGGAGGGGTAAAAATGCATGCTATAGCTATTAGAGGGTAGAAGACATGCTATTAGGTTTCCTTATTTGCGCAATAGAAACCATGCTTAGGACTCATATGTGCAAGATCATGCTTTAGAGACCATGTTCCCTAGGTCTTACACTTACTGTTTTCAACATTTATTGGCATCTCATTTCGAAAGTCCTGTGCTAAAATGTGCTAATAACCCCTACGCTGCCATGTACACTTAGAGATCCTGTTTAGGATAAACAACACTAATAAGCCTGTCATGTTTACATCTCCTGAACCATGTTTAAACAATGCAATATTTGTGCATTTAGAGATCATGTTTAGGCTTCTGATTCTGCAGCATTCTGTATCTCTGTGCATTAGATACCATATTTTAGGATTTCATTGATACTCTCTTAACAACACCTAGTCTAAATACTGGTGCATGTAAAAGGTATAAAACACTTCACTCAGTTTCTCTAAAACAACTGGCAATGGTTCTGTGTTCTGAACAACGTAGAACAACATGTGTAGGTAATACTTTGCAACAACCCCTCTAACAATTTAGATAATTAGTATACACTGTCCCACACCTAGTCAAGTCTTAGGTAATCAACCATAAAGGAATAAAACCAGAATTATCCTTTGTGATTAGTTTTCAACTGTCAGCATGCTTAAAATCAGTAGGCAAGCCTGATTAAGACTTCCTCTCTGAGTTATGCAATAAATCTGTCTTTGTGTTATCACCTAGATACCATGCTTTAGGATTCTGAATTAATATGGACCTTAGTTGTGTATGAGACATGTTGTTTATGTGTACTGTGTGTAGAGGAAGACTTGAGACTTTATATGCTTTCCGTGCTTTCCCTTTATATGCAGTCCTACTTGTTGTGTTATCTGTCGCCCTAGAATTTTTACCTTTAAAACCTGAGGGTCTGCCTAGCACCTCCCTTTAGGATAGGAGTCCTAATTTCCTTCGGGGTTTATAGGAAGGGACGGGTAACAACATGCAATAGAGGTCGAGACCAACACTCGTTTTTTATATCCTTACGGGGTGGGAACGGTAGAATATGGATATGATGACTGGTGCGCTAATACCACGTGTATCCCCTCTTCGAGGAGTGATTACCGGGTATTGCACTGATGTGATCCATATTATTATAAACCTAGGATACCTTTTATATGCTTCGATTGTAATCTTTTCAAAAGCTAATCTTTTTTACTATTTTCAAACATCTGCATGCTTAAAACTTTAATTCCCTCTTGTTTGAGCCTTTACTTGTTATTTGCTAATTGTAGCAATTCACGAAACCATTTGACCGGGAACCACACTTGTGGATCCTGAGGGGTGCCTAACACCTTCCCCTTAGGATAATTTCAAGACCTTACCCAATCTCTGGTTAGTAACGTAGTTGTAATTGAACCCCTTAGGTTCTCTAACGCACCGTAAAAATCGTTAGGTGGAGACTCTTCAAAATATGCAAATCCCTTTCCCAAAAGGAACAAGTTGTCCCAACCAATGTCATAAACCCGATTCCGCGAGGAAAAAAGGGGCGCGACAACAGTGTCCAGTGATCCAAAAAGATGGAAGATGGCATTAAATAGTAATAAATAGCAATGAATGACACTTAAGGAAATAAAAACTAAGAGTCACCCAAAAAAGGGTGATGTCCGTGGATATTCTTTCTGACAATGATGAATGGTTGATGAGCCTTTGAACATTCAGGTTGCTCTTGGATCCAGTGGAAATGCTAGACAAGAATCTTAGTAAAAAGGTTGGCTTTGTATGCTTGTAATAGGGCCATATTCTCTCTATAAAGTCAATGTATTTTTTTACAGATGAATATCTCATGTCCCCTCTCATTGTGTATCTTTCTATTTATAGGGAACATATTCCTAGAAACCCTAATAGTACAGGTGCAGAGAATATCCACTAGAATATTCTCTTTATTGTCCTATGTTGAAGCTAGCCATTATAACTTTGCCAAGGATTCTTGACCTCGACTTTGATCTTTGACGAATCCTCGACCTTGATCCTTGTTGACTCTTCGACCACAATCTTCATTATTTCTAGAACCACTTTGACCTTGGGTAATGCTAACATTATTTAATCATATTAGAGATAATTTTTTACTCATACAGTCCCTCTGCTTATTGAGGTCATCCTCGCAGGTGAGCTTAATGAGTGGATAATGTCGTTTTTGGTCAAACTTATCGAGTAAGTTGTAAGAGTCATAATTGTCGTGTCAAGTAGGCCACGTGGACCTCTGTGGGCCGAATATTTCAAATACCTCAAGTTTCCCGGGCGATTTGTTGGAGTTATCCTATCCAAGGAATAGAATGACTCATGACATCAAACGTCATTATGATTTATATTTCTGATGCATTGCCTCGATTTATGCGTGTCCCTTTATTGGATCTGCTATTTCGATTCTGGTTCCAATTATGACGAGCCATTTTTGGTTTTAGTGCCAATTATGACGAGCCATTTTTGGTTTTAGTGCCATGATCTCTATAAATTGAGGTTTTCAGACTTGGGTTTGAAGTTTGTTTCTCCTAACTTTCCACATCACCATCCTTCTTGCCATTTTGTTCTCTAAACTTCCTTTCCTCATTCTACTGCCTAACTCCATCTCCATTCTTTCCCGCTCGTTATTCATCTTTACTACTTTTCACCATGTTTGACTTACCATCAAAATCTGGTGAAGGGAGCCATATTCCTCCTTTAGAAATTATGTTTCCTTCTCATGGGGAGGGTGCTGCCACCATTGTTGATGATGCAGCACTCCCTTCAGCGGAGGAAATAATCCCCCGCAATCCTGACGCTAGGTCTGCCCTCACCAAATTACCTGACGTCACGCTTGGAATCTTTTAATCGACGATGACACCTAAGGAACTGGCTGAACTCAAGGAAAAATTCAGCCTTCCAAACCATGTCGAACTGATCCCGGCTGGTGAGGATATGGTAAAAGTTTATTGCCCCGGGTACTGCGCTTTATACGCTTATATATTCTTTCCTCATCGATTATTCGTTCCCCTCCTTCCGTTAGTAGGAATTCTATCATCCCTACGGAATTTACGCTGCTCAAATTGCACCGTACGTCTACAAAATTATTAGAATGCTGATGAAATTTGCTGAGTTGACCGGGGTCGAGTTGACGCTGCAACATTCGGTTCACCTCTTCACCCCTAGCTTCTATAGGGGGACGATGCAGAATCTTCACCAGCGTGGAGGAAAGTGTTTGGTGGGGAAGACGGACGATAAGGCCAGTCGCCAATTCTAGCTCAATATGTTTTACGTCAGGACCAAAGACGTGGTGGCTAACGCTGATGGATTTCCATAGGCTTGGAATTAAACACATAAATGCTTATTTTTTGTTTGCGTTCTTTTACTTACTTGGAGTTAGTTGAAGGACTTTTTCTTTCCTCGTAGCCAATACTTACCCCCCCCCCATTTAGTCACGCACATTTCTGACTGGGTCGAGAAAATCCCCCCCCCCCCACGTCATAGGGGTCCCCGATTGACCAATCTTCATCAAGAAATTTAGACTGGCTCTTCCTTCGACATGTAACTTTCCTTATTTGCTCCTGATCGATCCAGTTTTTATTGTATGCCGACTTGTTTTGCTGACTTCGACGTTCATTTCTTTCCCAGGTAGGGGGTCTTCTCGAAGGAGACGGGCACCAATGCCATCCTTTTGGAGGAAGGGTGATGCCCCTTCGGCTTCTGCCCTCATTGTGACTACTGCTGCTTCTATGCGACCCCTTCATCGACCGCTGTAGTTCAAGATCCTGCCCCCCTTCCGTCCTCTGCTTTGTAAGAGAAGAACGTGGATGTGGGAGGAGAAAGGCTAGTAGCCATCAACTTCGAAGAAGGTGACTTTGTTCTTCGAGAGACGGGTATAGTGTATGTTGGAAAGAACACCAGGGTAGGTCGGATGTGTCCCATAGAGGAGACGGTCGAGGATGGGATGTATGACGACGGACTCGCATTTCCGAGGTGAGAAGAGGCCTCATCTTCTAGGGTTGTAACATATGTCCCTTCTTCTACTGATGGCAGAGAGAAGGCCATTGTTGAAGAGGACGTCAGATCTTACTCCGACATGGATCTAGATGAGTTGAGGATGGTCGACAAGGGACTTAGTCAACTCGAGGTGAGGTTGGAAGGGGACTCCAAAACTATTACAATCCCAATGGAGGGTAAGTACGACTATCATCTGTTTTTTCCTTATGCTTTGGTTTCTTTTGTAAGTTCTAATTCCCTTTCTTTATTTTGTAGACGATTATTCTAGAGATCGAGAATGCTCTAAGGGAGAAAAGATGTAAATACATTTATGTGAAGCTGAAAGACAAGTACATAACGTGCCTTGGAAGTACCGTGATTTCTGGTGTCAGCTTTGCGAAGGCGGCAATGTGCGGGTCCTTAGGGAAGACTTAAAGAAGATGGGCGAGGAGCTGATGCAAGTTGTGGAGAAATGCAGCATCCTTGAAGGGATGCCGGGGGGAAAATAGGAGGAGCTTGAGCTTAGCAGGGGCCTAGAGGCCTAATGTAGCGATCTCTAGGCCCAAGATATCCCACTGCGAGATCAACTCAAAGAGTGTCAGTTCAATGGAGGCTCTTAGTGGCGAGCTTGTTTAGAAATAGGAGGAGCTTGATAGGCGGAGTCTGATTGGTCAGAGGCTCAGAGGAGGGTGGAGTTCCTTGAAGTGGCGAACCGAACCCTTCGTTCTGAGCGAGAAAATGACTTCTCGACAGTGAGGGTTAAAGAAAATCGGCTCAATTAAAGGATTGGGGAGTTGGAAAAAAGATACCTCTGATCTTTATGATCAAGTTGCGGCTCTAGAGGTCGAGAAGGCCAAACATCTTGCTTTTCTTTCTTCCACCAATGCTTCTAGTTTCCAAAACGTTCCCTGTGAGCTGTATGAAAAATGGATCCATGTCAAAGACCGATTAGATGTGCTTCCTGAGTTGCATGCAACATGCTGCATTCCTATCGCAGACTTTGAGGATGCTCGGGTCAAGGCTTGTGAGTCTCGGGTTTCTTGAAGCTACGACCCGGTTGTGCCTCGCCCTGGCGAAGAAGATGAGGATAGGGAGGATGGTGTAGATCACCTTGAGGATGAGGACTGGTACGATTCTAGTTACCTTCCGATCGAGGAGGGAGAGGGCGTTGAAGATCGGATAGATGAAAACAACATGGGTCATGATGGCGATGGCCAGTAGTAGTTTGTTTCTATTATTTTTGTTTATTTCTGTTGAAGTCTTCAAGAGCCTTTGTAAGAAACCTTTGTCTATAAATATCAAAGTTGATTTTTGCTTTCATTTGCGCCTTTCTTATTTTCCATGGTTTGTTCCTGTTGTTTAACCCAAAAATATATTTCTCAGTCAAAGTCAATATCGAGAAGAAATTAGGTTACTGATAACCAATATTACTTCACTTTCTTGGTAATCTGAAGAAAAAGACGAACAAAGAAAAAAATTGACACAGAAAGAAAACTCAAAATAGATTGATAATCTCTCCCAGAATTGCAGTTGAAATATTTTGAATAAAGTAAAAGTATAGTTGCATATATTGATAAGAAATCAGATACCATTAGAAATGAGGTCTAGGCCCTTATATAAGAGTACATAATTATAACAGTTTCGTTACTTAATTCGGGCTTGTTAATGGCATTAATTTCCTTGATTACTCGTTACCATATGTAATGATAATAGAAGCATTAATGACTGAAGATCTTGCGTAACCATGACTAATGTCAATTTCCCTACCTTATTTTTAGCAGATTCGTGCATCTTCCCCCTTTATGGTCTTTATCCATTCCGTTCCTGTTTCTTCTTTTCTAGCTGTCAGGACCGATTCTTTTCCAAAGAAACATTGGGGATGTTTCTCTCGTGCCTTCTTGAATTCTTTAATTCGCTTGATTGGAAGTACCACCTGTCACCTTGATGGTAGTCCACGTATCATGTCTTTTGTCCAATAATACAGATAGTATCCCTACTTTTTGAATATTCTCAACTGAATATTCAGGAAGTGGTAAGTATTTATGGCCTGCCGCTTTTTCTCGAGTAACATCATGCCTTGTTTAGAACTAATGCATCATACGTCATGTCTATTTAATGATCATGTCACATGTCTCGTTATAATTTCACCATTAATGACACATGTATTTCACCATTAAATATGTCTTCACGTTCTCAAAATTTTTCTTCAACGCCACACCCACGTAAAGTGGTGATCATTGATGAACTTGCTCCTTCTACTTCGCCTACCAGGAGTAGGCGGGGTAGCAGACTCTGTAGTTTAGGTTCACTATCCCCTTGTAGTTCTACTCCTCAAATTAGCTATGTTAAACCATCTTCTTTTAGGGATAGAGCTCCCTTAACCCCTAGATCTTCTTATAAGAAGAGGGATCAGAATGCACCTATGCGTGAACCTACTGTTTCTCAGATTGTTCCACATGAGTTTTATTTCATATCAGATTGTGAAGCTATGACAAAATAGGTTTCTTCTATAGCATATCTTAACCCCTCTAAACATTACCCAAGATTGATTACTCTAGGACTTCTTTCTTTGGTTTGACATGAGTGCACTGGAAAACTGATTTTCCGGTATTGGTTCCCGGTGCTAATAAAAGAATCACCTCTTTCCATGCTGCTTTTTTCCTTTGTTTACACCTATCCTTTTACTTTAGGGTTTAAACCTCCCATCGACCCTGTGATTATTGAGTTCTGTCGCTACTTTAATGTTTCCCTTGGTCAAATAGGTCTCATCGTGTGGAGTGCACTTGCTTTCCTTTAGTTTCCCCTCCCCCCCCCCCTTTTACCTTCTTTCACTTGGTCCACCTTTATTCTCAAAAACTGTTTCATGGAGGTGTCTTTTCTTTCGTGGCTAGAAGAAAAAGGGTTTTAGTTAGCCCCGAGGATGACCGTAACCGTGGTTGGTATGCTCGATTTGTTGCTACCCCTACTCGCTGATTAGTAGGTGATGAAAACACGCATTTCCCTGAAAAATGGAACTTAGCACGTAAGTATTTTTTTTTTTTCCTTTTTTTTCCTTAGTTTTCTTAATGTTTTGATTTTCTTTTCATGAATGTATGTTCATTTTTTCAGCAACCATGGAAGTTTTCGAAGAAATTCTGTACTTCCGTGCTTGGGTAGAGAAAATGTTGACTGTTGCTCCCATGGATAAGAGATCCTTGAAATTTCTTTCACAGAAATTTGGATGGAAAGTGAAGACTCATGGTAACTTTTTATTCCCATGGTTTCCTTTCTCTTTCTTTGTTCCTTCCTATTTATGCATATACTTTTCTCTTTTATTTATTAGGGTTTTCCATTTGTGACAACATCCCCGCTTCTGTTCACTCTTCGAGGCTTCCTGTAAGATCTGCATAAGAATATATTTTAAGCGTATCTTCCTCCAAGAGGAAGACTGATGAAGCCCGTGGGTTCGAAGATGAAGAGAACTGAAGAAGTTTTCTTAGTGAGGAAACCACGTGTCAGAAGGCGCGTGGTTTTGGAAGATGAAACCAGTGTCTCTCAAGATCTCCCTTCAAGTTCAATTCCTTTTAGTCTCTTTGATGAGCCAGAGATGTCCATTTTGATATTTCTAATGATGTTGCTGATAACTTCGATAACCCTCCCCTAAGTCCTATTGACAGATTCTTTGCCCAAGATTTTAAGGGTGAAGAGGAATTTGGACCTGTTTCTGAAGAGCCACCACTTTCCTCTCTTCCGATGTCATCAGTTACACCTACTGTTAATCCCCATATTTCTCTGCCTATATTCACCCCAGTGGTTGCCCCCGTTGCTTCTCCTCGTGAAGAAGTTGAGCCTTGTAGCATTAGGCAGGGTATGAAAAAAGTTCTGATTGGAATACCCGATGGTGGGAATCTGTTAAAAAGTCTGGTCAAGCTGCTGTGTAGTTAAAGACATTGCTTGGTCCTGTGGAAAGAAAAAAGCTCGAGGGTCACAGTTCATTGACCTTGATGAATGACATCATCCATTCTTCCCTTAAGGTATATCTTTACTTAATTATTTTCCTTTCATTATTTTCTCTTTAATAACTCCCTTTCTTTTGTCTTTTTATATATTAATTTGACAGGTACGGAGCTTATGAGAAGTATTTCTTGGACAGATCATGTAATGACCCGGTAGGTCGTTTTGAGAGTTAGCACCCCGATCCCCTAATAACTGATTTCCCCGTGTCTATTTCTGCTTTTGGGACTTGTTGGAACATTGAGTGGTGAAATTCGGAGAGTTTTTGGACATATAGTCCTTATATGTGAATTTAAGCTTTAGAAATATTACCGTAGTTGGAACTATGGGAACACCGGTCCAGAATGAGATTTGGTCAACTCCATTAGCTCCGATGGGTGATTTAGGAGTTAGGAGCGTGTCCGGAATGTGCTTTCGAGGTCTATAGTAGATTTAGGCTTGAATTGGCAAAAGTTAGAATTTCGGCGATTTTGGTCGATAGGTGAAATTTTGATATCGGGCTCGGAATGGAATTCCGAGAGTGGTTATAGGTCTATCGTGTCATTTGTGACCTTTGTGTAAAATCTGAGGTCATTCAGACAATTTTTGATGTGTTTTGGAGGCTCGACTAAGTTTGGATAAGGTATTAAGACTGGTTGGTAAGTTTGGTTGAGGTCCCGGGGGCCTCGAGGATGTTTCGGATGCTCAACGGGTGATTTTTGGAACTTGGTAGCAGCTGAACCATTTCTGCTTCTGGTGTCTCGCACCTGCGATGGATTTTCCGCAGGTGCGGACATGCAAGTGCGGAAGAGGGGCTCGCAGGTGCGGTTGGGGTTCAGCAGGTGCGGAGCCGCAGATGCGGCCCAGTGACCGCAGGTGCGGCCCCAGGCCTTTTAGTGGTTTTTCGCACCTGCGATGGATTTTCCACAGGTGCGGTCCAAGGGGCGCATGTGCTGAAATCACTGGGCAGTTTATATCAAATTCGAGGGCTTGAAATTTATATCTTCTAAAAACAATTTGGAGTTCGGAGGTAGGCGATTTTGAGTGGGTTTTTGAGGAAATGCTTCATAGGTAACAATTCCTAACCTTATTTCCTTTGTATATCATTAATCTATAGCAATTTCTTCCATGCAATCAAGGAATTTAGGTGAAAAAGTCATGCAAATGGGAAGAAGTTTCCCCAATTAGAAATCCGAGAATTTAATAGTATTTTGACGTCGGTTTTTGATGATTCTTGTTCGAGTGAGTTCGTGAGTGAAAGAGTGTTCTATATTTGTAACTTTCACTCGATTCGGAGACGTGGGCCGGGGGGACTTTTTGGGTGATTTTTCCTAATTTCGCGTATTAGCCTCGAACTTATTAGCTATTTTGATTCATTAAAGTGATATTTACACTATGCAATCGAATTGAATAGATTTGGGCCATTCAGAATCGGATACTCGTGGCAAGAGCGTGGTTTTGAGTTGAGTAGCACAGTCGAGGTAAGTGCCTGGCATAACTCTGTGTTGGGGACTTCCCCTTAGGCTATTTTAATATTGTTTTATGTTATTTGGGCGCCATGTACGTGTGGTGAGGAGTACGTACGCGGGCCATTGTTTCTAAAACTCCTTTTTTCCCTCCATGACTTAAATCATTTCATTCCTATTTCACTGTCTCATGTATTGGCTATGTAGTTTTGATTAGGAAGAAGCATGTCTACCTGTTTTACTAGAACTTCCCTAGTTATTACTATGTGTACCATGTTTAGGTAGTTTTATCCATATTTTGCATGTGATTTTCCTGAACTGTTTTAAATAAAAATTATATCTGGTATTTGTACTGCATTGCATATTTAAATTGGGACTACGGACGAGATTCCGCGAGCTTTCCCCCTGTACTGCATTACATATTTAAATTGGGACTACGTACGAGATTCTGGGAGCTTTCCCCCCGTACTACATTGCATATTTAAATTGGAAATACGGACAAGATTCCGGGAGCTTTCCTCCTATACTGCATTGCATATTTAAATTGGGAATACAGACGAGATTCTGAGAGCTTTCCCCCTGTACTGCATTGCGTACTTGTTACTGTGATATATGTCGTGTTGAGTCGAGGGCTCCCTGTTATTATTTCCTTTTAGATCATTGTTTCTACTGATTTGCCTTAGCTTATTATATCTCTTTGTTCAAATTTTAAATTGTTTTTACTATAAAAATCCAGTAGAGCCTTAACCTGACCTCGTCACTCCTCGACTGGGGTTAGGCTTGGCACTTACTAGGTACCAATTTGTGGTGTACTCATGCCCTTTTCTGCACATGTTTTTTGTGTGCAGATCCAGGTACCACCGCTCAGTTTCGTGGCTAGGGGTCCGAGCAACAGCTTCTAGTATATCAGAAGGTAATTCTGCCGCGTCCGCAGAGTCCTTCGAGTCATTTTCCACTCCAGATTTAGATAGTTTTTTTAAATGTAAATTCCATCTTGTTGTATAGAGTTATTTTGAGACAGATCTTTTGACTAAAGTGATATTCCAGGGTTTTTGGGAGATCGTATTTTGTACGCGCCAAGTGGTGGTTCTTCATTTGTAGACTCACTTATTTTCTGTCTTTATTTCATTGCTTCGATTTAATATCTGTTCCGAAATTAGGCTTACCTAGTCGTAGAGACTAGGTGCCGTGACGATGCCTTTCAGAGGGTAAATCGGGTCGTGACAGATCAGCAGGTCATGGAGTTGCACACCGAGGCTGATAATTGGAAAGAGAAATTTGAAGGCCTCCAACTAGAGAAAGACGCTCTTGCTGAGGAGAAAGGAGATTTAGAACAACAACTAAGGACAATCACCGCTGAATTAGCGGATTTAAAAGCTTCTTCAATTTGAAAAAGACAAGGACAAATAGGAATCCTTTTTCGCTGAACAACACTCCAAGGAAACTGAAGAAATAAGGAGTTTGAAAGAGCCCCTTAATCAAAAAGAGGTGTATGCGGGTGATCTGGTACAAATGCTCACCCAGGCTTAAGAAGACCTTTGTGCCTCTACGGACAAGATTTAGTTCCTTGAGAGTTATGTTACTTTTTTTAAGGCATCTTATGAAGCCTCAGAAGCAGAAAAAGAAGAGGTGAAAGATGAGATCGAGCAGTGGGAGAAGGATTACGAGGCCATTGAGGACAAGTTAATACTTGATGTTACCTGGGCTTTTTTGAACACTCGCGTCGGGATGCTAATTGAAGCTAGCTAGGAAGGTTTTGACCTCAATGCTGAAATTGCAAAGGCTAAAGAGACAATCGAACAGACTCAGCAGCGTCAAAGCTTCTCTACACCTAAGGATGAAAGTTCCAAAGGTGATGGTGATGGACTTACTCTTGGATGATGCTCCCTAGTTTTATCCCTCTTGACATTTGTTGAAGTTGTTTGTTTTTCTCCCATGTTTTTGGGGTGATGATATAAATATATCTTTGTTGCATATTATGCTTTCTGCTCTTTGAGTTTTTGAGCTTATACTTTCATTTAATATGTTGTAGTGGACCGTGACTTCAATATGCACGGGTTTTTATAAAAGAGAGCCCTTATATATTAACAACATTGATGAAGATGATGTCTCATCTTCATATTGGTGCAAAGATATAAAACATAAAGAAATTTGAGGAAGTTTTACCTTTTGAACTTTCAAATAAATAAGTTTGTACAACATTTTCATAACTTCTTTCGTTATAGCAAGTTTACAAATTCGGGTATATCTTCCCGTAACAAAATTTATGGCCTTAACCTAGAAGATCGTGGGACTATTTTGCACTTTCTACTTCCTATCCTTTATGCGAGCTTGAAAGCCTTTGAATTTTTTCTTCAATGTTTAAATTGTGGATGAACTATGATCTTGGTATACATCTTTTTTACTTGTGTATCCTTCTATATGCATAGTCCCCCTAGTGTTAGAACATTGAAACATGAGTTCTCTAACACTGGATCAGCTCCTTACGTTTGGCCCTTTTCGTATAAAAGGAAATACATACGGGACTCAGAGATAATCTTATAGATGATGGCCGCATAAACCTTTTTGCATCAGAAATATTGTAACCTAGACAGGGAATAATTTAGTATTTTGCGTGTCTTTCGGGTATAATATCATCTTTTGGTACGGGCCTATCATCTAAAATGCTTAGTAAAACACAAATGAACAAAATAAAATCGAACTTGGATGATACCTGACTGTAGGTATTAACCTCTTTTAGAAGTAATACTTCTTCAAATGGATTGCATTCCAACGTGATGGTAACACCTTGCCATCCATGGTTTCCAACTCGTATGCTCCTTTTCCAACAATGCCTCTAATCCTATAATGGCATTCCCAATTTGCACTCAATTTTCATGTGTTTTCCTCTTTGTTAACTGAAACACCTTTTTGAGGATGAAGTCCCCAATTTAGAAGTACCTCAGGTTGGACTTCCTGTTATAGCATCGTTCAATCATCTACTTTTGAGAAACTATCTGAACTAATGATGCCTCCCTCCTTTCTTTTGTCAAATTTAAATTTACTCGTAGCTCTTCCTCATTTGTTGCCTCGGTATTATGTGTGTACCTCGTGCTTGGTTCACCTATCTCAACTGGAATTAGAGCCTGTCACGAGCTAAAATCCAACTAGTCATGATGGCACCTAATCTAACCTGCTAGGTAAGCCAATTAACAACAATCCAATTCAATGAGATTTTCTAAGATAATAAATGATGGAATAACTGAACTTTTATACACTTCCCAAGGACTGGTACTACAAATCATGAGCTTCTAAGATTTAGAGTTTATAAAGCTAGTATAATATAAATACATCTTATGTTTGAAATATACATGAACAGATTAATAATTCTAAAGCTACCAAGAATAAAAGGCAGCTATGACCGAAATACAGGAACATCTTCAATGCCAGCTCCCGCCATACACAGCAACATCAACATCCAAAATCTGCACGCAAGGTGCAGGAGTGTAGTATGATTACAAATGACCACATGTACTCACTAAGTAAAAAACCTAACCTTAGATTAAAAGTAGGACCAGCTTGGACAACGGTCAGAGTCCAACACCAACAGCCAGGAACAACTCGTAACAATATACATAAAATAGTACAAGTAATAACTCAAAGATATGATGTTCAACTAGTCACAGAAAATAGGCATGATTTTCAGGTATAATATTAAAAAAACCAAATCTTTCACCGAAATCACCAAAATGTAAGTATATCAAAAAAACTGTGATTTTTTCCAAATACATTCAGCAACAGATAGGATGTTTAATCATTAGATGGCATGAGTAAAGTGCATCTCAATGCCTACATGTCAATGTGCATGTGAAGTCATGAATGTCACAGCACCATACACCGGATCCTTCTCAAGCGCTAATATAAGACAATCATGACATGAATCAATAAAGCATGTTGCGACGTGCATCCCGGTCCTATAAATATCACTCACAATCAGGCCCTCGGCCTCACTCAATCATCATCCTCTCCAGTCTCTCGGCCTCATAAATATCATGTCAATCAGCCCAAACAATGATGATATGATGTGAGACAAATGATAACAGAGACTGAGATATGATATGCAATGAATGAGTATGTAATTGCAATTTACGCAAATAACTCAACAACATAAATGACCTCAGTTGGTCCCAACCGGATATGCATCTAGCCTACACATGGTTTCTAACATAGATCACAACTCAATTACTCTAGAACGTAGAAATTTCATGGATAGAAACAAGATTAGATCACTGCAGAGTACCACATAATCAATCGAGTCATAATTCACTTGGTGCACACCCACACACCCGTCACTTAGCATGTGCGTCACCTCAACACCAAACATATAACACGTATATTCAGGGGTTCATACCCTCAACACCAAGTTTAGAAGTGTTACATACCTAGAACAAGCCAAATAAAATACCGAGCAAGCCAAACAATACTCTGAAAATGACATCCTGCGCGTACCAGCATCAGAACGGCTCAAACATATCCTAAAGAAACTCAAGAACATCAAACAATGCCAAAGGAAAAGGTTGAATCTTTAATCAAAATCCCATAGTTAACCAAAAATTCAAACCCAAGCCCGCACCTCGGAGCTCGACAAAACTCACAAAAACTAACAATCCATTCAATTACTAGTCCAACCATACTAGTTTCACTCAAATCCGGCTCTGAATCGATGATCAAAACTCATAAATTCACTTTATGAAATTTTAAACAAAACCCCACAAATTTCACTTTGAAATCATCAATCAAATGCCAAAACGAAGATGGATTCATGAAATATAACCAATACCAAGTATAGAACACTTACCCCAATACATGTGGTGAAAATCGCCTCCAAAATCGTCCAAATCCGAGATCCTCTACTCAAAATATTACCAAATGAACAAACCCTCGATATTATATGTTTCTGGCCAAGGTTCTGCCTTTTTCTTATGTCAAACGATCCCAAAACTCGTTTTGATGCCTCCAATGGATTTCTTGTGAAATTCTAGTCAAGTTAGGCTTTTGAATAACCCTATTTGACCTAATAATGAAGGAGATATGTTGGTTTCTATTTGTAAATAGTGCATATTTTTACATACGAATTCAGTGGTAATTTTGTAATTAATCTGAAAACATTTCGCAACCCAATTCTTATTAAGATGACCATAAATTTCTCATACGATGTCGAAAGTTGATGATTCTAGTTGCTATGGTTCCAAAATTGCGATACGGATCTAATGATTCGATCAAAATAGATATTGGAGCTCATTTTCTTACTGTGGTACCATTTATGCTTGAAGAAAGGACGTTGAAACATCATAAACGAGCGTAACAGAGCCCAAACCTATCTGAAACTCATCTAAGCTCCTCGAGACCCCGTCCGAACATATCAACAAGTCCCGTAATATAACATGGACTTAATCGAGGCCTAAAATCACGCATAACAACATCAAAACCACGAATTGCACCTCAAATCGAACTTAATGAACTTTGAATCTTTCAACTTCCTAAACTCGTACCGAACCTTATCAAATCGACTCGGAATGAACTAAAATTTTTGCACACAAGTCCCAAATGACATAACGAATTCCCAAAACCACAATATAAACCCGATATAATCAAAGTCAACTCTCGGTCAAACTTATGAACATTCCAAACCTTCAGATTTTCAACTTACGCCAAATAGCGTTGAAACCATCTAAAAATATCCAAATGCAAATTCAGGCATACGCCCAAATCCAAAATCACCATCCGGACCTAATATAAGCATCAAAATTTCGATCTGAGTTCAAGTACTAAAAAGCCAAAATTGGTCAACTCGTCCAACTTAAAGCTTTCTAGTTGAGAATCATTCTTCCAAATCAATTTCGAATAACCTGAAAATTGAAACCGATGATTCAGACAATTCATAAATCATACGATGCTTCTCCAGACTCCAAATAACTGAACAGAATGCAAATGCTCAAACGACTGAGTGGGTCATTACAGAGCTTTCGTTCCGTACATAAGTGAAAATGGGGTTTCCCCCATACTAGTCTTTGTCGTTTTTCAGTAAGCCCATAGCACACCTGGAAGCACTTCTATCCATTTGCCTTTTGATTATTCCAATCTCTTTTTTAAGTTTTTTATGATAACCTTATTTGTCAACTCAGCTTGCCCATTAGCCACTGGGTGGTAAGGTGCGGAAGTAATTCGTTTAATCTACCAGCTTTGGAAGAAATCAGTGACTTTCGCACCTATGAATTGAGGGGAATTGTTAGAGACGATCGCCTTTGGGACTCCAAATCGACATATAATATTTCTCCAGATGAAATCCATAACTTCTTTTTCTCGCACCTGTTTAAAGGCACCTGCTTCTACCCATTTTGAGAAATAATCTGTTAGAATAAACAAAAACCATACCTTTCCCTTAGCTTGAGGCAAAGTCCCTACGATGTCCATCCCTCATTTCATGAAGTGCTATGATGATATGACTGAATGCAACAGTTCTGTCGGTCGATGCATATTATTAGTGTATCGTTGGCATTTATCGCACCTTGCTACGAAGTTTTCTGCTTCCACTTCTATTTTTGTCCAATAATATCCTGCCCTTATTAATGTCTTCACCAACGATCTTCCCCCGGGATGATTAGCATAGTACCCCTTTTATACTTATCTCATTTATATATTGCGTTTGTGATAGTCCAAGGCATCGTGTAAAGGTCTACCAAACATTTTGCGACATAAATTCTCGCGAATTAAGTAATATTCAGCAGCTTTCAATTGTATCAATTGGGATTTCTTTCTATCCTCAAGCTAAATTCCATACTTTAAAAAGTTCGTAAAATACCGCACTCTTGGTCTGGTCGAGGGCTGAATGAAACATATGTACCACAACAGCATTTTTTGCATTTGTTGCATCAGCAACAGACACGAGATTTTGCCAATGCGTCTGCTTTTGCATTTTCCTCCCTAGGTATTTGCACAGCTTCTATGTCTGAAATTTCCTAAGCAATTCTCATACCTTTTCGAGGTACTACTGCATTCGTGTCTCTCTTGCAACATAAGTCCCTGCATTTGATTTACTACTAGCTGTGAGTAATTTTTTATCACAAATTGTTCAATTCCAGCTCTCGTGCAAGTTCCAAGCCTGCAACCATAACTTCATACTCTGCCTCATTGTTAGTAATTGGGAAACATTTTATTGCCTGTCTTATAATTTCTTCCGAGGGTGGAATTAAAACAATCCCCAAACCTTCTCCTTTAACATTTGAGGAACCATCAGTAAATAAGGTCTAAGTCCCCAGATTAGCTCCGGTATTCGTAGCTCTTTTTCTGCTTCAGGAACTAAACACTACAAAATCTGCTAACACCTGAGGTTTTATAGCAGTTCTAGGCTCATATATAATATCATATTCACTGAGCTCTATAGCCCATTTAGTACCTGATAGTTCTTGTTTATGTAATTTATTCCTTAGTGGGAAAGCAGTTATAATAGAAATAGGATGATATTAAAAGTAAGTTCGTAACTTTCTTGACGCCATAATTAAAGCTAATAAAAGTTTTTCTAGGTGAGGATACTGATAAGTAGGGATTTTGACCGCTTATTTGCTCTTTTTTACTTGCGTTTTAGCTCAAAAATGCTTAAAGGTATTCCCGAGAATTAATGAAATGATTTTTCTTGCAGGAATATTGGGAAACAAGCCAAAGAAGTGAAAATCAACTCAAAAAGGAGTCAAAATTGGACAAGGACCAAAACAAGGCTAAAATGCTTATAGTGCGGACCGCACAATACTGTGTAGGTCCACAAACAATGAAGAAGCCCTGTCAGATTAGATTCAGAGTATGCAGACCGCATAAATTTGGTGTGACCACAGAAGAGAGATTCAGAAGTTGGAATTTTGGGCAAGCTGAAGATATGCGGACCGCACCATTATTGTGCGGCCGCACTCACTATTATGCGGCCCGCAAACAACCAGAATCGGAGAGTTTGATTTAAGGCCATCTGAAGATATGCGGTCCGCACGATTATTATGCGGCCTCAGAAGCAAAAATTCGGCCGCAAGCACAAATGTACGATCCGTAGAGGAAGGTCTAGTCCCAGCCCAATCTCAAGTGTGCGGCAGCACTCAGAAATGTGCGGTCCGCACAAATAGATGAAGTGCAGCCGCGTCCCACTTTTATGCGACTGCAGAAGGACCAATTGACCAGTCAAGCTCAGAGTGTGGATTGCACTCAGAATTATGTGGCCCACAACCTCCGCAGGGGCATTTTTGTCAGATATTTTCAGCTTGGTATAAATAGAACTTTTTGTTATTTTTAGGTTAAGTTGTATCGGTATAGAGCACCTGAGCCGTTTTCTTTATTTTTTTGAGTAATATTGTACTAGATTTGCTTCTAAACATTAGCTTTTATTTCCATAATTAATTATTATGAATTTTATCTTAATTTCTTCTTTTATTTCTTCATTTTCTATGAGTAGCTAAACCCTTAGCTAGGGTTGTGACCCAACCCTAGCATGGGTATTTAATGGATTATTGATTTAGGGCTTGTTTAAGATTTGATATATGTTATTTACCCTTGTTCTTGCTTAAATTCTAGAATTAATGGTTGCAAACATTGATTTATGCCTATTTGACCTAGTCACTACTTGAGAAAGAGAGACTAAGTCTAGGAAAACTTGTCGAACTAGGACTTGGCGTGAACTCAAGAAATTGATAGCCTCAATTAAAGGGTTGACCTAGAGATAGTAAAACCCGACTAGAGCATTTATCACTTTCTTTGTGAAATACACATTTGGACTTGAGAAAGCCAAATCGGGAAAAGTCACTCAAACTACCGAGAGGTATAGAGTAAGTAATTGAGTGTGATTACTATAATATATCCCAATCAACAACATTCCCTAAAGCTTTAAATCTTTTGGGTCACCAACTAGGCGGAAGTCGCAACGCTAGATCCTTTTCTCATTTGAAAACAACCAAAACCAAAATTTTGTCTCCTAGGTTTATAATTGCTATCACTAGCTCAAAGTAGAAGTAAAAACAACAAGCAAGAATGTGGAAGATTAATTTAGGACATATCATACATTCACACTAAGTATATACCTAATCCCAATTCTAACTCCCTGTGAATTCAACCCTGACTTGCGTTGGGTATTTATTATTGCTTCGACCGCCTCACTACCTATATTTGTTGTGTGTGTTTGGGCGAGACCAATTTTTGACGCCGTTGCCGGGGAGTTAAACGGATTTAGCTATATATCTAGGTTTTTGTGTGCTTTGTCTTTCTTTCCTTCCAAGTCACTAATTTTGTTTTTGAATTGCTTATAGGTATGAGAATGACTCTCAACAATGAGCCCATTGGGAATTTTTCATTGGGGGAGGAAGTGGATGATGATCAAGGAGATGAGACTCATCCCGAACCTCAAGTGAACAGGCGAGGCTGACCGCCTCATGATAATATCTCCATCCCTCCCCCACCTCCACCAAGAGCGGCAGCGCACCGGGTGTTGCTGAACGAGGGTTATGCTAGTGTTATAGTCCCGTCCTGTATTAGAGAGGGCAACTTCCAAATCACCAACGTGATGTTTACACTACATGAGCAACGTGGTTTCTTCACCGTGGCTCCAAGCCAAAATGCTTACAAGCATCTCAAGGGGTTCGTTGATACTTGTTGGGAGAGAAAGCAAACAAATGTTTCTGAGGATGCACTCCATTTGAGTCTATTTCCCTTTTCTCTACCGAGGAAGGCATTGGACTGGTTAAAGTAATTACTCAATCGTTCCATCCATACTTGGGATGAGTTTTCCAAAAAGTTCATTGCCAAATTCTTCTACGGGGTGAAATACTAGCGTTCAAGCAAGAGCCGAATGAGCCATTGCATGAGATTTGAGAAAGATATCGTACCATGGTTAAAAAGTACCCGAATAATGATATGACAGAGGCCATGATCCAACAAACCTTCTACAGGGGGATCAACACAACAAATCAATGTGTGGTAAATCAACTCGCTTATGGAAACTTCATGAACACGCCTTATGCCGAAGCTTGTGAAAGTTTTGATGAGAGGGCGGATACTTTGTCGGCGGGGAAAAGTAGGGCAAATGTTCCTCAAGGTGACCCAAATGTCATTAACCTTCACAAGGAGCTACATGATCATGGGAAAGATATTTCCCAGTTGGCAACCACAATGAACCAATTGACCAAAGCTCAACTTCAACAAGTTCAAGGACCGAAACAAGTGAATTCTATGGAAGGTGTAAATATGATGATGAACAAGAGAAAAAAAAAAGAGGTCAACAAGTACAAAATCATCCTGAACAATTTGAGCAAGATGATAGTGGGTATGACCAAGGTGATTCGTATAATGTGCAAGAAGAAGAAGTGCAATATGTCAACAATTATCAAGGTCAAAGAAATAATGCTCAGGGACAAAATCAACAACAATGGAGATCACAAGGAAATCAAGGATTCCACCAAGGAAATTGGAGTGGTGGTAACAACAATCAAGGTAATTGAGGAAATAACAATAATCAAGGCAATTGTAGTAATCGAGGTAACCAAGGCAATTGGGGAAGTAATCATCAAGGCAATTGGGGTAGAAACAATCAAAGCAATTGGGGTGGAAATAACCAAGGGGGTTGGAACAACGGGAATCGGGGTTCGGGCTTTCAAAGGCCCCCGATGTATCAACAATCGAGCAACCCGCCTCCATATCCATCACAAGGTTCTAGTTCTTTCAATAATGAAATGGGACGGATTGAAAATATGATCAAGCAAATGATGAAGAAAAATACCGACTCTGATGCTCAATTAGCCTCCCACAACACTTTTATCCACAATTTGGAGGTTCAACTTGGACAAATATCAGCTTTAGACACTCATTCTAAGGGGGCACTACCTAGTGATACAGTGGTGAACCCAAAGGGAGGGAACAATACAGGACATGCAATGGCCGTAACCACACATAGTGGAAAAGGCAGGGACGCAAGTGCCTCAAACCAAAGAAGAGTTGTGGATGATGATGTGTTTGTTCAAGAAGATGACATGCCAATCAATGAGGTTCAAGCTAATGAAGAGGTTAGAATTGACATTGATGAAAGTGTGGAGGAGACACAAGAAGAAGTGAACCCGTCTAGGGAACACGTGATTGACATACCGGAGCCGGTAGTGCAAAAGGCCAAAGTACCATTGACAAGGCCTCCTCCTCCATACCCTCAAAGCCTCGCAAAGAAAAATAGTGAGAACCAGTTCAAGAAGTTTATTGATATGATGAAGAATTTTCCATTAATGTGTCGTTGGTTGAAGCGTTAGAACAAATGCCGGGATATGCAAAGTTCATGAAGTATTTGGTAGGAAAGAAGAGATTAATGAATTGTGAAATGATCAAAATGACACATCAAGTGAGTGCTATTGTGCACTCAATGGCTCCGAAATTGGAAGATCCCGGCGCCTTCAAAATCCCTTGCACTATTGGAGCGCCGAATTTGCCAAAGATTTATGTGATTTGGGGGAAAGTATCAACTTGATGCCCTACTATGTATTCAAAACTTTGGGAATTGGGAAACCAAGACCCACATCTATGAGGCTGCAGATGGCGGATCGGACTATGAAGAGGCCATTGGGGATTATTGATGATGTGTTAGTTCGGGTTGATAAGTTCATCCTTCTAGCGGACTTTGTGATCCTTGATTGTGAGGTTGACTATGAGGTGCCTATTATCTTGGGTAGACCTTTCCTTGCTACGGGGAAGGCTCTAGTTGATGTGGAAGCCGGTGACCTTCCGGGGGGTGATGAAAAGTGGTTTTCCATGTGCGCAAATCGATGAGAAAACCAAATAGCAACGAAGTTTGTTC
This sequence comes from Nicotiana paniculata, assembly GCA_005239505.1. Lineage (NCBI taxonomy): Eukaryota > Viridiplantae > Streptophyta > Magnoliopsida > Solanales > Solanaceae > Nicotiana > Nicotiana paniculata. The sequence continues at coordinate 28,667 of ML324914.1, read as the reverse complement.
GTTCATGGATTTAGTGACCGAAGTAATTGTTGGTGATGCTAGTGTTGTGATTAATGTTGAGATACCTTGGAAGTTGTGTTGCTCAATCATGATTATGATGAGAAGGAAGGCTTTGTGGAATGTTTCAATGCTTTGCAAGGAATGGGTTCATATACTTATGAACCCCGAAAATTGTCCTTAAATCTTGAGAACCAGAAGACTCCTCCAACAAATCCTTCAATCGAGGATCCTCCCACTTTGGAGTTAAATCCTTTGCCTTCACATCTCAAGTATGTGTTTTTTTGCCCTTGTTCCACTTTACCTGTTATTCTTTCCTCCTGCTTGACTAACGTGCAGGTAGATTCTACTTTGGCGGTGCTCCAAAAGAGGAAGAAAGCTATAGGATGTACATTGGCGGATATTCAGGGTATAAGCCCCGCCTTTTGCATCCACAAGATTATTTTGGAGGATGCCAATCCCTCCGTGGAACATCAAAGAATATTAAATGAAGAAATGCAAGAGGTAGTGAAGAAGGAGATCATCAAATGGTTGGATACCAGGGTTGGTTATCCCATTTCCGATAGCTCGTGGACCTCTCCGGTGTAATGTATCCCAAATAAAAGGGGCATGACGGTGATAACAAATGAGAAAAATGAATTGATCCCCATAAGAACTGTCACCGGGTGAAGAGTGTGCATGGATTATAGGAAGCTCAACAAAATCACTCGAAAAGATCATATTCCGCTTCCATTTCTTGATAAAATATTGGATAGGTTAGCCGGACGTGCTTTTTATTGCTTCCTTGATGGATACTCCGGCTACAAATCAGTCGTATTCTCGTAGATGCCGTTTGGGTTATGCAATGCACCGACGATTTTTCAACGGTGTATGATGACTATCTTCACCAATATGGTGGAGGATTTTCTTGAGGTTTTCATGGATGATTTTTTCCCGGTGGGGAATTCTTTTGAAGAGTGCTTGGACAAAGTATTGGCAAGATGTGAGGAAACTAACTTGGTTTTGAATTGGGAGAAATGTCACTTCATGGTCGAGGAAGGAATTATCCTTGGTCAAAAGATTTCAAAGCATGGTATTGAGGTTGATAAAGCCAAAGTTGAAGTGATCTCCAAACTCCCTCCCCCTACATCCGTGAAGGGAGTGAGGAGATTTAGGTCATGCGGGGTTCTATCGCCGATTCATCAAGGATTTTTCTAAGGTGGTAAATCCCTTGTGCAAACTTTTGGAGAAGGATGCCAAGTTCCATTTCGATGAAGATTGTATGCATACATTTGAATTTCTCAAGTATAAGTTGACTACTACTCCTATTATCACTGCACCGAATTGGAGCTTACCTTTTGAGCTCATATGTGATGCAAGCGATGCGGAGGTTGGAGCGTTATTGGGGAAATGTATTAACAAGATCTTCCACCCGTTCTACTATGCTAGTAATACCATGAATGATACCCAAGTTAACTACACAGTGACCGAAAAAGAGCTCCTTGCTATTGTCTTTTCTATGGAAAAGTTTCAACCATTGTTGATGGGTACAAAGGTGATTGTTCACACCGACCATGTGGCGCTTCGATATTTTATGATCAAGAAATATTCTAAAGCAAGACTAATGTGGTGGGTACTTATTTTACAAGAGTTTGATCTAGAGATTCGAGACCGCAATGGGAGTGAAAACCAAGTGGCAGACCACTTGTCTCGGTTGGAGGAGGAGGGGAGGCCACATAATGGCCTTGAGATAAGTGATTCATTTCCTGACGAGAAACTCCTATATATTTCTATGACCGAGATGCCATGGTTCGTCGACTTAGCCAATTATCTTGTGAGTGGAATTGTACCGAATGAGTTCTCTTCAAACCAAAGGAAGAAGCTCAAATGGGATTGCCTTTTCTATTATTGGGATGAGCCCTATCTCTTCCAGATTTGTACCGTGGTGTGATCCGACGATATGTACTAGAGGAAGAACAAATGGTAATTCTTGAATCTTGCCACTCTTCACCATATGGTGGTCACCATGGTGGAGCAAGGATGGCTACAAAGGTGTTAAGTTGCAGATTATATTGGCCTACTCTTTATAAGGACACTAGCGATCTCATCAAGTGTTGTGATGAATGTCAAATGGCCAGTGGGATTTCCAAGAAAAATGAGATGCCCCTCACCACCATCTTGGAGATTGACATTTTTGATGTGCGGGGCATTAATTTCATGGGTTTGTTGAGCTCTTGTGGGAACACTTATATATTGGTAGTTATGGATTACGTGTCAAAGTGGATTGAAGCCGTGGCTTTTCCCAATAATGAAGCTCGGAGTGTGGTAGAATTCTTGAAAAAGAACATCTTCACAAGGTTTGGTACACCAAGGGCCATTATTAGTGATGGGGAATCGCACTTTTGCAACAAAGCTTTTGATACTTTACTCTCAAAGTATGGTGTCACTCACAAAGTGTTGACCCCCTATCATCCTCAAGCAAGTGGACAGGTTGAAGTCTCAAACAGTAAGATCAAGAGAATTTTGTCAAAGATCGTGAATGACAACCAGAAAAATTGGTCGAAGAAACTTGATGATGCTCTTTGGGCTTATAGGACAGCTTACAAAACACCAATTGGTATGTATCCGTATCGATTAGTGTTCGGTAAATCTTGGCACCTACCGATGGAACTTAAGCACAAGGCTATGTGGGCATTGAAGAAGCTTAATCTTGAATGAGATGTAGCCGCCAACTTAAGGGTGGGATAATTGAATGAGCTTGATGAGTTCCGCTTCCATGCATATTCAAGTTCATCTTTGTATAAGGACAAGATGAAGTACCTCCATGACAAGTATATCCAGAATAAAGAATTCAAAGAAGGCGATCTTGTTCTATTGTTCAATTCTCGGTTGCGGATGTTTCCGAGAAAGTTGAAATCCAAGTGGAGTGGCCCATTTGAAGTTGTGCATGTGACACCCTTTGGTGAATTAAACTTGAAGAACAAAAATGATGAAGTGTTTAGAGTCAATGGTCACCGGGTCAAAACATTATCTTGGCAAGGTTGATGATGGCCACGTTGTGGCATTGCTTCATTTCAAGTGATTGATGGTAACTTGCGTCGTGCCGAGACGTTCAATCAAGCGCTTCTTGTGAGGCAACCCATTTTTTTTCATTCTTTTATTTTATTTTTATTATTTTTCTTCTTTTAGATAGGTTTTGCATTGAGCTAACTGTGTTTGAAGTGAATTGCAGGAATGAGTGTGTATTGCAGGGAGAATCTGGAAAAATTGGCCAAGTGTGGAATCTATGTGGACTGCACCAAAAATATGCGAACCTCACAAAAGAGTTCGCGGCTGCACAATTCCTTGTGCGGCCGCACAACCGAGGACCCAAAAATCACCAACTCTCTGAAGTTGGTTTTGCAGAAAAAAGCCAATATGCGACCACACACAAAATTATGCGGACCGCACAAGGTTATGTGGCCACACTCATTTTTGTGCGGACAGCAACTATGTTTAACCTAGGTAAAGAGTGCGGACCACACCCAAAATTAAGCGGCCGCACTCAGGTGAGATCTTGACCGACTTTGGTAGGGTATAAATAGGGATTTTCACCACTATCTGCACTTTACTCTCTCTAAACTCCCAAGCCCTAGAAAACACTGCGCACCCCTAAAATTGTTCAAAAATCACTCAATTAATCAAGTTAGATTCTCACCTGCATCACTCACTACTAGTATGTTCAATCCATGTAGATTTTTGTTCATTTTTCTCAATTTTCGTTTTTGTTTTCTTTGATTAGTTTAGTTAATTTTAGGCCTAAAAATGTCAAATGTGCTTAGTTTGTGCTTCAAAATCATGTGGGTAGTTTCATACATGCTCATTAGGGACTAAGTAGACCACTACTTAATCTGTGAAAATTTTGCAAGAACCCTAAGTCAGTGCCGACACCATTCAAATTGTGCGGCCGCACACATTTTTGTGCGGTCCGCGTAGCTGGCAAATAGGGTATTGGAAGTGTTTAAAATGTGCGGACCACACTCAAAATTTTGCGGTCCGCAGAAAAAGTGTGTGGTCCGCACTTTAAACTTCAGAGAATCATTAATTGTAGGTTTGTACTTGTGTGTCCACACTCAAAATTGTGCGGTCCGCACTCCAGGTTGTGCGACTGCACTTCAAAATTGTGCGGTCCACACTGTTTCTGTAATGGCTACTTGTCTGCAATTGTTCTTCAATTGTTTTTCTTGCTTTGAATTCAACTGACATATGTAACTTGTATTGCAGACAATGGTTAGATCCCTTGGTCGAGGAGATACATCAAAAGGGAGAGGTGAATCCTCTTGAGGCAGGGGTAAAGGCCCTCGCCCTCTAGGGGTACAATCAAAACCCATCACCAAGAAGCCGACCACCAGTAGAAGGAGGGCCATGGAGCCTCATAATCTAGCTCTTATGAACCAGAAAGGGAAGCCTACGAGGGTCACTCTATGGAGGTCCATCTTGAACCCCAGTCCCAACCACCTCAACCCGCTAGGCGCTATCAACTACGCAATGATCCTACGAACAGTTTCGCTGATTCTTATGCGGGAAGCCAGGGTTCCGAGCCCTCCTATTCACCTACTCCTCCGACACCTATTGATGTAGATAATGATTACATCCCGGATGATAGTATAGGAAGAGATACTCAAGTGGGTGATCTTGAAAGGACAAAGAAAAGGGAAATATGGAAGGATAGATTCGTTAGTTTGACGACATTTAACAGATATCGGGAGTTGTGGCCAAAAAGGACGCTCACACTTGAGCGACAATTCTTGATGAAGAATTTGGATATTCATAATCCAAATTTCCTTCGACAGTTCCAGGAGCTCAAGGTGTGGAAGTGGATCACTCACCCGGTCTTAGATGCATATGAGCACTTGGTTAGGGAGTTTTACGCCAACATAGCTCACATCAAGATGGGAACAAAAGTGAGGAATTTGAAAGTTCGTTTTGATGCCTTTGCTTTGAATGCTTATGTGGGTTTTGAGAAAGTGGAAGCGGTCCAGTACTTGGAGAAGTTAGATTTGGGTGAAGCAGCTCGCCCTTGGCTAGCTGAGATTTTGGTTGCCCCAGGACCACCACCACTATGGATCACAACAGGAGTTCCTATCATCCGGACCACCCTCAATTTCGAAGCTAAAGGGTGGCAAACCTGTGTGTGTAACAGAGTTGATCCCGAGCAGTTCTGGTGGCTTCTATTATGGTGGGGTACCCGATTAATGTGGGTGACATCATGTCAACTACAATCATATTAGCGGTCCACAAGAATGAAAAGTCCCACCCCTTTCCGAACACCCTCATAGAGTACTTGAATGATGCAAAGGTGGAGTTAAGGTTATATGACACAAAGTTAAAAGCTAAGAAGCCTTTTTCTTGGTATCACTTGTAGGGTGCGGACAACCCAAAGTTCAAGGAGAAGGACACTGCCACAGTTGGCCAGTCTGACGAGCCAGCAGTGGTAGGTTCAGAGGCTGCTGCTGAGCTATCTACATCTCCCATGCCTTCCACAGCAGTTGGACCTTCCACCAGGACAACCGCCATGCCACCACATTCATCCTCTAGGCCAACCAGTTCACTTCCAGTGCCACCCTCATCCACCTATCCTCTCACTGCGTTGCGAGTCTCAAGAATTTAGTGAGCCTCAACAACTGGATGTAGACAGCCACTTCTAAGCTATCTGACATATCCAGTACTGTTACAGTGCAGTCCTCTACACCAGTAGTGCCACAGGTACCTCCGTCAGTGAAGGAAATATTGAAGAAGATTCTAGATAACCAAAAGACTATCATGGACACTCTAGTAGCTCGGGGGGTGCCATTGAGGAGTTGGCCAAACAAGTGAAGAAGATGAGAAAGTCCTAGGCTTCGAAAAAGACAATAAAGAGTTTGAGACATGAGGTGAATAAGTTAGCAGCAGTAGGTGACTTTCCCTTTGACTTGCTGATGGAGTCAGGTCCATCAATACCAGCTGATCCAGCAGCACCATCAGCAGAGGCATCAGTTGGCCAGCCTGACGAGCCAGATCTCACTGCCCCCACTGCTGATGAGATTTTTCAGCTGCTCGCTAACCCTGTGGTCCCTCAGCCCGGAGATGATGATATACAGTTAGAGGATACCTAGGATGGTGATGCTTCCAGTCACCCCGAGACCACATAGGAAGTTTTCTTTACTCTCTACCCTCTTATGTTTTGATTATCTAAGCATTGGGGACAATGCTTGTTATTTTTCTAGGTGTGGTCTATTTTGATATTTTGGATGATTTGGATGACCGTTTATGAGATTTGATTACATTTTGGGCCTGTAATAACTTAAATACTCTTTTTTTTCCTTTCTCCCTCATTATGTATATAATCATCCCTCTTGTATATATTCATTTGCTTTACCTTCAGTACTTTATTTCATAGCTTCTTCGTTTTGCTTTCTTAATAGTATAGCTTCTTAATTACTTTATTAGCTTATTTTTGGTTTGTTAGCTTCTTCTGATGTTTTAGTGAACAATAATACTTTCGTTTTCTTAATGCCACGGTTCTTTCCAAAGGTGCGTCTTGTCTGAACCGGTTGGCTCTTCCCAACAATGGATGGCGTGACAACCTTCTTAAGGATTGAGTCAGTTTTTGATGCTTAGGTAGAAACAAGTAGTGTTAATGAATAAATAATGGTCGAGCATGTTTCACTTGGTACCAACACACTTAACTATGTTATTATGGTTAAAAATAAGTGTTTGTCAAGAAATAGCTCTAGTTAGTGACCTTGTGACTCTTGTGTTGACTTAGGCAATCACCGGGTGGTTTATTTGAACCATTAGCGATTTTCAATCTTGAATGCGGTTGTTTTGGGCCCTCGACTCCTTTATTTTTAACAATCCGGTTGTGTGAGAGGTGGGTCATTTTGTTACAAGTCCAAATACCGGGCGAATGGTCTAGAACTTGCCCCGAATGAGTTTCTAGGCGAAATTCTAAGTTAGCTTGGCTTGAGAATTGATTATAGGCTCTCCTTGGCCCGTTTTGAAAGCTTCCATGGGCCAACAATGATATCATCCTTAGTAAACCCTTTTGAGCCTAAACCATTTTTATTCGATAACCACATTACAAGCCTTTAACCATTTTTTTTCTTTAGTGACTCTCTCTTGGCACCCGACTTTTCTTTAGCACTCATGTGATTCAAATGGTAAAAATATAAGTTTGGGGGAGAGACGATGAGTTTAAAGATGGTTTCAAGGCAGAAAAAGATAAAAGAAATGACGAAGAGCAAAAGGCAAAGAAAAATAAAAGAAGAACAAAGAAAAACACAAAATAAAGTGAATAATGTGAAAGGGTTGAAAAGATGAAAAAGAAAGCAAAAGTGCAAAGCATGGAGAAAGCAAAGAAGGAAGTTGTGAATAATAATGACAAATAAAGAGTGATGTCAAGTCTCTCTAATCCCCAAGGGAAAAAAATGAATCAAAGAGTCGGCAAAGTATGATCCAATAATAGAATATGAAGTGCTAAAGGATAGATGATCCGGTTCTAATCCGATATTTCCCTCCTTAGTCCAAAGCCTTCATTACATGCCGAAAATGCCCTATGTGATCTCAAGCTGAGCGAGCTTACATTAGTGGTGATCTACATGAGGGGCAAGCATATGGTACTTAGAGCCAGGCTTGTGACATTCTTTTGAGAGTAATGAGCGAGTCTTCCTAGAGTCATTGTTTTGAATTCTTCATTCGTTATGAGATGAGCTTCCGAAGAGTATAGGAGGAGGAGTTTGGGATCCACAACGACTTGCATGAAAGTGAGAGCTTCCTTGATGAACAAAGTCAACCCTTGATTCTCAAGTGTCACATTAGAGCCATTTGTGCTTCAACATTCAAATCATAAGCTTGTTAATGATTCATGAGTGTGTGGGTAATTGTTGGTCCCAATTGATTTGTGTTCAACTCAACTTAGGCCATCTGAAATATCCCTTTTTCTAGTGGATGTGGGAAATGCCTTAATTGCTTGAGGACAAGTCAAAAACTTAAGTTTGGGGGAGTTTATAAGTAGGGATTTTGACCGCTTATTTGCTCTCTTTTACTTACGTTTTAGTCCAAAAATACTTAAACGTATTCCCGAGAACTAATGAAATGAGCTTTCTTGCAGGAATATTGGGACACGAGCCAAAGAAGTGAAAATCAACTCAAAAGGAGTCAAAATTGGACAAGGACCAAAACAAGACAAAAATGCTTATAGTGTGGACCGCACAATACTGTATACGGCCGCAAAAAATGAAGAAACCCTGTCAGATTAGCTTCAGAGTATGCGAACCGCATAAATTTGGTGTGGCCATAGAAGAGATATTTAGAGATTTGGAATTTTGGGCAAGCTGAAGATATTCGTACTGCACCATTATTGTGCGGCCTCAGGATGCCAAGTGCGGCCACACTCACTATTATGCGGTTCGCAAACAACCAGAACCAGAGAGTTTTGATTTAGGTCCATCTGAAGATATGTGGTCCGCACGATTATTGTGCAGCCACAGAAGCCAAAATGCGGCCGCACTTACAAATGTGCAGTCCGCAGAATAAGGTCTAGTCCCAGCCCAATCTCAAGTGTGCGGGCGCACTCAGAAATGTGTGGTCCGCACAAATAGACGAAGTGCGGCCGCATCCCACTTTTATGCGACCGTAGAGGGCCCAGTTGACCAGTCAAGCTAAAGTGCAGACTGCACTCAGAATTATGCAGCCGCACAACCTCGTAGGGGCCTTTTTGTCAGATATTTTCAGCTTAGTATATATAAAACTTTTTGTCATTTTTAGGTTAAGTTGTATCAGTATAGAGCACCTGATCCATTTTCTTTACTGTTTTGAGTAATATTGTACTAGATTAGCTTCTAAATATTAGATTTTCTTTCTATAATTAATTATTATGCATCCTATCTTAATTTCTTCATGTTCTATGAGTAGCTAAACCCTTAGGTAGGGTTTTGACCCAACCCTAGAATGGTAGTTAATGGGTTATTAATTTAGGGCTTGTTTAAGATTGGGTATATGTTATTTAGCCTTGTTCTTGATTAAATTCTAGAATTAATGGTTGCAAACATTGATTTATGCCTATTTGACCTAGTCTGTACTTGAGAAAGAGAGACTAAGTTTAGGAAAACTTGGATAACTAGGAATTGGGGTGAGCTCAAGAAATTGATAGCCCCAATTAAAGGGTTGAACCTAGAGATAGTAAAACCCGACTAGAGCATTTATCACTTGCTTTGTGAAATACCTATTTGGACTTGAGAAAGTCAAATCGGGCAAAGTCACTCAAACTACCGAGAGGTATAGAGTGAGTAATTGAGTGTGATTGCTATAATGTATCCCGATCAACCAAACATGCCCTAAAGCTTTAAATCCGTTGGGTAACCAACTAGGTGAAAGTTGCAACCTTAGATCCTTTTATCATTTGAAAAAAAAAACAAAACCAAAAATATTGTCTCCTAGTTTTATAATTGCAATCAATAGCTCAAAGTAGAAGTAAAAACAACAAAAAAGAATATGGAAGAGTAATTTAGGACATATCATACATTCACACTAAGTATATACCTAATCCTTATTCTAACTCCCTGTGGATTCGACCCCGACTTGCGTTGGGTATTTATTATTGGTTCGACCGCCTCACTACCTATATTTGTGGTGTGAGTTTGGGAAAGATAAGATATCATGTCTTAGCATCTAGTAAATACTTACTAACATAATAAATTGGAGATCTTTTACCTTTATCTTCATGTTCCAATATCGCGTTTACCGCTACATCTAACATAGTGAGGTAGATAAGCACCCTCTCTCTGTCTTTTGGTTTTGCTAATAGATGTGGATTTTACAGATACACCTTTAAGTCCTTCAAATCTTGTTGACATTCGACAGTCCATTCAAACTGATTTGCTTTTCCAATACTGAAAAAAAAACTTAAAGCATTTTTACGATGACTTTGATATAAACCGTCCTAGAGCTGCTACTCTACATGTTAATCTTTGCACTTCTTTCTTTCTCGTGAGTATATCTGGTATTTCTTCAATAGCTTTGATTTGTGCGGGACTTACTTCAATACCCTATTAGAAACAAGAAAACCTAAATTACCTAAAGCCACACCAAAAGTGCACTTTTCCGGATTCAACACGTTGTACTTAAGGATAATTTCAAAGGTCTCAGCCAAATGTTGAAAATGGTCCCCTATCTATGTTGATTTGACCAACATATCATCTATGTAGACCTTCATAGTTTATCCCAGGTGTTCTTGAAACATTTTGGTCACGAATCTCTGATATGTGGCCCCAACATTTTTCAAACCAAATGGCATGACTTTGTAGCAATAAGTCCCCCTTTCTGTGATAAATGAGGGGTTTTTCTCATTTAAGGAGCCCATTATTATATGATTATAACCAGAATAAGCATCTGAAAAACATAAAAGCACATGACCTCCGGTATAATCAATTAATTGATTTATGTGCGGTAAAGAAAATGAATATTTAGGATAAGCTTTATTTAAATAAGTATAATCTACACAAACTCGCCATTTTCCATTCTTTTTTGGAACCACAATAGTGTTAACTTACTAGTCAAGGTACTTTACCTCTTGTATTGAACCAATTTTTAGAAGATATTTTACCTCATCCTAGATTACTTGATTTTTGAAGGCCCATTGCTTCCTTTTATTTTGCTTGACAGGTGGGTATAATGGATCCTTATTTAGCTTATGATTCATCATCTCTGGTGGTCTACCTGTCATACCTGAATGCGACCAAGCAAAGCAATCTGCGTTAGCATGTAAAAATTCAATCAACTTACCTTTCATTTCTGGGCTCAAATTTGCTCGTATGTAAACTTTTATATTTGGCCAATAGACAAATAATATCCTATCCTCGAGATCCTCCGTGATCGTTTTAATATTCTCATTTTCCTCTAGCTCATGAATCATATCAGGTCTTGAATAGACATCAGTCTGCCCTTGTGTGTTTTCAATTGAGGTATAAACAGAGGTGTCCCCAACTGAATTCTTTAATTGCTATTTCGCATCTGCATCGTTGGTTGCTGTGTTTGAAATCATCACCGAATTAATGCCCCGTGAAGCCTGTTCATCTCCGTGGATTTGTCGGATCCCCCACTGTGAAGGGAATTTGATAACTTGATGCAACATGGACGAGACGTCATCCATATCATGAATCCATGGCCTTCCCAAGATTATATTATAGTCCATGTCCGTGTCTATTACCTGGAACTTTGTATCTTTGATGACTCCTTCTGCAAACGTAGCCAGTACAAAATCTCCTTTCATAACAACGCTATGAACTATCAAATCCAGACAAAGACCGTGCCTTTGGTATAACCTTGTCATTAACTTGCATTTTATTTACCAAAATTAGTAAAATGATGTTTACTGAGCTACCTGGGTCAAACAAAACTCGTTTTACATTAGTATCATGTACAAGTAAAGATACTACCAGTGCATCATTGTGAGAAATCATCAAGCCATTCGCATCTTCGTCATCAAACATTATACTGTCACCTCCCAAGACTTGGCGAACTCGTTTTCTGTGAGTGGCATTAACTTTTGATGTCTTTCTTGCAGCTGTGTATGTTACCCCATTAACTTCATCTCCACCAGTTATGACGTTGACTGTTTACTTTGGCGATGGAGGCTTTGGGGGTTCTTTCTTATTCTTCATGTATGGTTGTCTCCCTTTCTCACTGAACATATCAGTAAGATAACCTTTAGTAAATGTTCAACCTCCCCTTGCAAAAGCCTGCAATCTCATGTCTACGTCCATGGTCATTGTGAAACTCGCGCCAAAAATCTGGGTTCCTTTTGTTTGGATATGGTCTCATATCTTTTGGTCATCGCACCTTATCTACCATCCCTCTTAGAACAGCGACCAATTGAGAGGTGCTGATGTTAAATCTATAATCTCCTATTCTTGCTTGAGTACCGGAATCGTTGCTTCGGTCATCTCACTCCTTTTTTAATCTGGATGAAGAACTCGTCTCTTTTTTGCTTTGATCTTGAATCAAATCATGCATTCTCTTGTTTAGGTTGAGAATCTCACCACGTATGTCCCATCTAAGGATATTTTTACCAGACCTTCTCGCTGATTCTGAGCGTCTTGAACCAGGTCTTTCATCAATCCTTGGCAATGCAGCCATATCTTCTTCTATTCGCAGCTTCGTGTTGTATCGATTGTACACATCGTTCTCAGTTGTTGTAGGAAAATTCCGCAAACTTTCTTTCAACCTCCTACTGGCTTCTGAAATTTTCTCGTTCAAGTTGTTCGCAAATGTCATACCCGCACAATTATCAATTACTCGCGGCAGCATCATTCTCTATTGTTGGAATGTATCTATGAATTATCTAAGTAATTCCATACTCTCTTGTTTGACTTTGAAAACATCCTCCATCCTTTTTAACAAATTTTTGAGCCCTCGAATATGCCTTTATAAATGAATCTGCACGCTCAGCAAATGAGTCAATGGATTTTTCTGGTAAGAGGGAGTACCATGTTAACGACCCTTTTGTGAGAGTTTCACCAATTTTTTTAATAAAAACCGACTCAATCTCCTGATTGGTTAAATTATTGCCTTTCACGCCAGTAGTGAATGCAGCTACATGATCCCGTGGGTTGGATGTCCCGTCATATTTGGGAATATCAGGCATTTTAAACTTTATGGGAGTTGGCGAAGGTGCTGCACTTGGCTTCCGGGTTGTTGTGAATACTTGTCAATATCCACACCTTTGATCATGGGATGCACGCCAGGTATTTGTTCTACACGCTCATTTTGCTCCTTCAACTGTTTCTGCAAAGTTAGTACTAAACTTTTTAAACTAGAATTATTTGGTGTACTTGACACTCCATCACTAGATTCATTGGGTATTTCTCCACTTCCAGAGTTATCGAGTCCCGAACGCGGATTCTCCAAGGTTGTTGTATTAACTGGTGGTGGAGTTTGTGCTACGTTTAGGTAATCCTCTAACAAAAGCCTGCAGCGCTTCGTTAACACGTTCTGCCATTAACTGCTTCAAAGCATCCAGCTCAACAGTTTGATCACCTCTACGTTGTCCATTAGTGCGCGAAGAGACCTTTTAGGTGAACTTTCATTTGAGTGCTGAGGAATTCCCGCGGGTGTGTGATGTGGTGGAGTTTCACCTTGTTGATTTAGCTGGTTGTTTTTGTTAGCAGTTGACATATTTGGTTGTTAAAAATGAAGTTTGGAAAGTGGACAGATTATCAGATTCCCGGTAACGGAACTAATTTGTTTAACCCAAAAATAGATTTCTCGTTCAAAGTCAATATCAAGAAGAAATCGGGTTAGTGATAACCAAAATTACTTCACTTTCTTGTTAATCTGAAGAATAAGATGAATAAAGAAAATAATTTACAAGGAAAGAAAACACAAAATAGATTGATAATCTCTTTCAGAATTGCGGTTGAAATTTTTTGAATAAAGGAAAAGAATAAATGCATGTATTGATCAAAAATCAGATACCATTACAAATGATTACTAGGCCCTTATATAAGAGTACATAATATTAATGGTTTCCTTACTTAATTCGGGCTTGTTAATGGCATTAATTTCCTAGATTAATCGTTACCATATATAATTGTAACAGAAGCATTAATGACTGAAGATCTCCCGTAACCACGTCTAATGTCGATCTCCCTTCCTTATTTATAACAAATTCGTGCATATTCCCTCTTTATGGTCTTATCCATTTCGTTCCTATTTCTTCTTTTCCAGCTGTCAGAGTTGGTTCTTTTTTTACAGAAACACAGGGGGTGATTCTCCCATGCCTTCTTGAGCCCTTTAATTTGCTTGATTGGAAGTGCCACCTATCACCTTGATGGTAGTCCATGTGTCATGCTTTTTTTCCACCAATACACCTGTATTTTGCGTATTTTGTTCCTTCATGATTTTGCTGTCGTTCTTTGACTAGTCGTAGCCTTTGGATTGAATTACTCCTTTGTCCGTATAGATCGAGTATGTCTGCAGATCGGTTAGGTTTGAACTGGGTCAGACTTAGCTTCTTGTGCGGTTAAGTTTAACCTTCTATCGAAACGTGGCCGAGGGACGATAGGTGGCTTTTGAACTTGGCTGAACTTTTACTTCTTTAAATCGCGGCCGAGGGCCGGTTGGTCTTGTTCGAACTTGGTCAAATTTTAACCTTTTTTAATCGCGGTCGAGTGCTGGTAGGTGTTGTTAGAACTTGGTCGAATTTTCACCTTTGTTAATCACAGTCGAGGGCCGGTAGGTGTTGTTCGAACTTTGACGAATTTTAACCTTTATTAATCATGGCCGAGGTCCGATATGTGATGTTGAGATAGGTTGAATTTTAACCTCTTTAAATTGCGACCAAGGGTCGATAGGTGTTGTTCGAACTTGGTCAAATTTTAACCTTTGTTCGCGACCGAGGGACGGTAGGTGTTGTTCGAACTTGGTCGAATTTTAACCTTTGTAAATCTGCAGCCGAGGGCCGATAGGTGTTGTTCGAGATGGGTCAAACTTAACCTTTTATTAATGGCTTGGCCAAGGGCCGATAGGTGTTTTTCAATCTGGATCGAACTTAACCTTTTATTAATGGTGTGGCCGAGGATCGACAATTTTTTCTGATTCTTATTACTTTGATGTTGTTGCTCTGATTAAATGATTGGAGAAAGTTACAAATTTTGGGCACTAGCTAGCGTTCCAGTCCCAATTCCAGTCTATCTAGTTCCTTCATTACTTGACTTGGAGAGTATTGAGGAGTCGTGCAATGAAAGAGAAAAAATAGTCCCCCCATCGCATACTTCGACTCAAAGTGTCCCTTTTGTCTCCTCGTTAAAAACTTCCTTGATAAAACCCTAATAGGACAAAACTCAAGTGAGCGAAAACGAGTACGACTTGGGTACACCTCTTCCTTTTAGAAGTTGAAGTACTTGAGGTGGATGATGTTCCAATTGTTCGGTAATTGTTTTCCATCCGTTGTCTTTAATTGAAATGAACCCTTGTTTGCTTTGGCTGTAATTTTGTATGGTCCGTCCTAGTTCGCAGGGGCGGCCCTTCCCTAAAGCAGGTAAAGCAACTGCTTTAGGTTGGCCTTTAAGGCTAAAGTTTGACTTTGGTCAACATTTTTAGTAAACAATCTCGGAATCGAGTTTCGACGGTTCCGTTAGCTTTGTATGATGATTTCGGACTTGAGCGTATGCTCGGAATTGGTTTTGGATGACCCGGGAGCGTTTCGGCGCCCAATATCGAAATAAGAATTTCCTTAAGTTAATATTGTGGTTTGGGACGTGTTTTTGTGTTATCAAGATCCAAACGAAATTCCAAGATCGGGAATAGTTTCGTATGTCATTTATGACTTGCCTGTTAATTTTGGTGTCATTCCGAGTAGTATAGGTTGGTACGGCGCATTGTTAGCGAATTTTAGAACTTTAAGTTCAAAGTTTGATTCAATTTGGTTTTGGGGTCGAATTCTTAGTTTCGTTGTTGTTTTTCACATTCTGAAAATTCGAGTGAGTCCGTATCATGAATACAGATTTTCCAGTGCCTTTGGACGGGGTCCCGAGGGACTCGAGTGAGTTTCGGACCCCTCGGAGTTAAATGCAAAACACCAGAATTTCTGTGTCTGGTTTCCTTCTATGCGTTCACGGTAGCTCTGCCGCGTTCGCATAGAAGGATCTGGGCAGGGGTGAAAATTTTCCCTATGCGTTCCAATAGGTGCTCTGCGTTCGCATAGGGTAGGGCATTGGGCCAGACCAGCTTAGCCCTTACTCAGTGCGTTCGCACTCCCTCAGCCGCGTTCGCACTCCCTCAGCCGCGTTTGCACTCCCCCATCCGCGTTCGCATAGGTCTAGCCAAGCTAGCCTCCGCGTTCGCGAAGACCTCTCCGCGTTCACATAGAAGGCCTCATCAGGCCCTGACCATTTGTTCATCGCGAACGTACTGCCCCTGATGCGTTCGCATAGAAGGGCAGCTGTGCAGTGTGTTTTTATAACGGGATATAATTCATTTCCTCATCCTCTTCTTCTTCCTTGGGACGATTTTCAACATTCAAGAGGGGAAAACGACCTAGTTATTGAAGGTAAGTAAATTCTACCCTAATATTAGTTTCATGCATGGATTACAAGCTAAATTAACTACTTAATTAGTGAAAACTAAGGATTTGGGGTAGTAACTTTGGCTTTTGAAAATGTAGAAAATTACCTGTCAATTAGCTATGAAATCAAGTAAAAATCATGTATTAATGATCCTTAGGCTATGGGTGAGTGTTTCCTTCGAGAATTTTTCGAATCCGAGCATGCGGGCCCGCCCGGGGTTGGATTTTAGGATTTCTTCAAGAATGATGAATTTGACTAAGTAGTAGGAGAATTTCATGCTTTGAGTATAGACTGATATATTTGTATAACATTTGGCTAGTTTCGAGTCCGTGGGTGTCGAGTTTGGAGTTTCGGGCGTTCTTGACCCGGAGAGTAGGTTCGACACGAGCTGAGTCTCCTTTATAACCTTGTAAGAGGGAACTGTCCCCCTAGGTGCTTTAAATGACTATGTGCTAATGTTTGTGGGGTCTACGTACGCGCCAAGTGATGAGAGTCTGTACGTAGCGACTATTATTGTTATGTCCGGGTAGTTAGGCCTACACCATGCCTTATGTTTTCCTTGAAATGAACTATATGCTTAGTGAATTAATGTTACATGTGGATTGTTTCCCTGAGATCATGGAACTTAAGTAATTTTAAGGAATTGTTCACGAAAAATAAATTATAAAGAGTAAATGTGTGGATTGTGTGTGCATGTGACCGCTTCGCAATTTACATTCCGTGAGCGGAGTGTTATTTTCCCCACTCTCATGGGAGAGGGCCATATGCCACGGCAAAATTGAAAGACATATTATGGTTTGGGCCGTTCGACCCTTGGCAGTGCACATATATGATCATTATGATGGCTCGTGCCGGTTGTCCTTATCCTGTATGCGCATGCTAAATTGTTAATGATTCTTTTATGGATTTGGAGTGGTCCGATATATTTTTAAAGGAAAGAAAAGGATAATGAAGTAGAAATTGTACTTTTACTTCCAGTATTTATTTGAACTACTGTTACTTTTAAATGTTTACTGCTTTTATCCTCCTCGTATGTCTGTTACTGATATTATATCCTGCTTAATCATTTTGTTGGACCTTAGTGAGTGTCAAGTCGACCTCACGTCACTACTTCTTCGAGGTTAGGCGGGATACTCACTGGGTACATATTGTTATGTACTCATGCTACGCTTCTGTACTTAATTGTACAGGTTCTGAGGCTGGTGCATCTGGTTATCAGACCTGAGCTCGATTCTGATCATAGTTGGACCTGACTTCACGGTGGGCTGCTTCTCCTGATGATCCTTNCTTGGCACGTGTTGGGATGTTTAATAAAATATGGGAAAAATCCTTAGTAATCTAAGTGTGGGCTTGCCTAACCCCGGTGTTGGGCGCCATCACGACCTGAGTTAGTATTTTGGGTCGTGACAGACCAAGTCACAATCCCTCACGGTGTACACACACACGCATGTCACCTAGCATATGCATCACCTCCAAACAATCACATCATACCAAACTCCGGGTTTCATACCCTCAAGACCAGATTTAAAACTGTTACTTACCTCAACAACGTAGAAATCCTACTCCAAAATGCCCTTTCCTCTCGAATCAGCCTCCAAATGCCCCGAATCTAGTCACAAACAGTACGAGATAATCAATATTGGCTTAAAAGGATCAATTCCACAAGAAAACTACTGAAATCTAGCCCAAAATCCGAAATCGAACCCGGCCCCTGGGCCCACATCTCGAAATCCGACAAAAGTCGCAAAACCCCGAAATCCCATTCACTCACGAGCCTAACCATACCAAAATTACTCAAATCCGATAACAAAATCCTATTCATAACCTCAAAAATCCATCTCAAGAACACTTCCTCTTCTTCCCTAATTTTCACCCCAAATCACAACTTAGATGATGAAATTAAGGACATAATCATGGGATTTAGCCAAAACCAAATAAGAATCACTTATCCCAATGTTTTCCTTGAAAATTCTGTCAAGAATTGCCTCTCCCCAAGCTCCAATTTGTCAAAATGGAAAAATGGGATGAAGTCAACTTATTTTATAACTTAAAGTTTCTGTCTAGGCTGCCCTTGATTCTGCCCTCGATTCAGGCCTCTCGATTCTGGCCTCGATCATGACCTCAATTTTGACAGATGAAGGAAACCAGAAGAATAACACCAGCAGATATCAACCATCAACCAAAGTCTAAAAATGATCGGTTAACCACCCGAAACTCTCCTGAGGCCCTCGGGACCTCAACCTTACATACAAACAAGTCCCAAAACATCACACTAACATAGTCGAATCCTCAAATCACCTCAAATAACATCAAAAACACGAATTACCCACAGATTCAAGGCTAATGAACTTCAAAATTTTCAAATTCTACAAATGACGCCAAAACCTACCAAACCACGTCCACGTCTGACCTCAAATTTTACACACAAGTCAAAAATGACACCACGAACCTACTCCAACTTCCGAAAATCCATTCCGACCTTGATATAAAAATTTCCATTGCCGACCAAAATCGCCAAATTTCCAACTTTCGCCAATTCAAGCCTAATGCCACTATGGACCTCCAAATCATATTCCGGGCACGCTCCTAAGTCCAAAATCACCTAACGGAGCTAACAGAACCATCAAAATTCAAATCCGAGGTTATTTACACACAAGTCAATATCTAGTTGACTTTTCCAACTTAAGCTTCTAATTAAGAGACTAAGTGTCTAAATTCACTCCAAAACCACTCCGGACCCGAACCAACCAACCCGGTAAGATATAATACAGCTGTAAAGAACAAAAGAATCAGAAATAGGGAAAATGAGGCTATAACTCTCCAAACGACCGGTCGAGTCGTTATCCTCCCCCTCTTAAACAAACTACCTGGAGTCTCAAATAGGTGTGGATATTTTCTCCACATCTCCCGCTCGGTCTCCCAAGTGTCCTCCTCTACAGGCTGACCTCTCCACTGCACCTTCACTGAAGCTATATCCTTTGACCTCAACTTCCGAACCTGCCGCTCCAAAATGGCCACCGGCTCCACATCATAAGTCATATCACTATCCAACTGAACCGTGCTGAGATCCAAAACATGGGATGGATCGCCAATATACTTCCGGAGCATAGAAACATGAAATATTGGATGCACACTCGACAAGCTAGGTGGCAAGTCAAGCTTGTAAGCCACCTCCCCTATCCTCTGAAGCACCTCATAAGGCCCAATGAATCGGGGGATCAACTTGCCCCTCTTCCCAAACCTCATAACACCCTTCATGGGTGATACCTTTAGCAGAACCTTCTCCCCAACCATGAAAGACACATCACATACCTTCCTGTCCGCATAGCTCTTCTGCCTAGACTGCGCCATGCGAAGTCGCTCCTGAATCAATTTCACCTTGTCTAATGCATCTTGGACCAAGTCTGCACCCAAGAGCCTAGCCTCACCCGGCTCAAACCATCCCACTGAGATCTACACCGCCTCCCATATAAAGCCTCGTACGGAGCCATCTGAATGCTCGACTGATAACTGTTGTTATATGCAAACTCCACGAGCGGCAGAAACTGGTCCCATGAACCCCCAAAATCAATGACACAAGCGCATAACATGTCCTCCAATATGTGGATAGTGCGCTCGGACTGTCCTTCCGTCCGAGGGTGAAAGGTTGTGCTCAACTCAACTTGAGTACCCAACTCTCGCTGCACGACCCTCCAAGACTCGATGTAAATTGTGTGCCTCCATCTGAAATGATAGAAACTAGACACCATGAAGGCGAACAATCTCTCGGATGTAAATCTCAGCCAATCGCTCTAAAGAATAAATAGTACCAACTGGAATGAAGTGCGCGGACTTGATCAGCTGATCCAAAATCACCCAAATAGCATCAAACTTCCTCGAAGTCCGCGGGATCCCAACTACGAAATCCATGGTGATCCGCTCCCACTTCCACTCTGCGATCTCTAACCTCTGAAGCAAGTCGCCCGGTCTCTGATGCTCATACTTAACCTGCTATCAGTTGAGACACCGAGCCACAAACCCAGCTATATCCTTATTCATCCGCCTCTATGAATAGTGTTGTCTCAAATCCTGGTACATCTTCGCAGCATCCAGATGGATGAAATACCACGAGCTGTGGGCCTCATCAAGAATCAACTCCCGAAGCCCATCTACACTGGGCACACATATCCGGTCATGTATCCTCAACACGCCATCATCACCAATAGTCACATCTCTAGCATCACCTTACCGAACTCTATCCTGAAGGACGAGCATATAGGGATCATCATACTGACGCCCCATGATACGGTCATAAAAGGAAGACCTAGAGACCACACAAGCCAATACCCGACTCAGCTCTGAAATATCCAATCTAACAAGCTAGCTAGCTAAGGCTTGAACATCAAATGCTAGAGTTCTCTCCGCTGCTGGAAGATACGCTAAACTCCCTAAACTCTCCGCCCGATGACTCAAGGCATCGGCCACCACAATGACCTTCCCGGGATGGTACAAAATAATGATATCATAGTCCTTAAGAAGCTTCAACCATCTCCGCTGATGCAAATTAAGATCCTTCTGCTTGAACAGATGTTGCAAACTCCGGTGATCAATGTAGATATCACAATGAACCCCCTACAAATAGTACCGCCAAATCTTCAAGGCGTTAATAATAAATTCTAAATCAAGATCATGGACCAGATAGTTCTTCTCATGGATCTTCAACTGGCGCAATGCATAAGCAATCACCTTCTGCATCAGAACACACCCAATACCTATCCACGAGACATCATAATACACTATGTAAGAACCAGAAGCTGATGGCAGAACTAGAACGGGAGTCGTGGTCAAAGCAGTCTTGAGCTTCTGAAAGCTCTCCTCGCACTCATCCGACCACCTGAATGGAGCACTCTTTTGGGTCAATTTGGTCAAGGGTGATGCAATAGATGAGAAACCCTCCACAAAATAACGGTAATAGCCCGCCAAACTAAGAAAGCTCCTAATCTTCGTGGCTGAGGACAGTCTGGACCAACTCTGCACCGCCACTATCTTCTTCGGATCCACCTGAACCCTCACTGGACATCACTGTTTAACCAAAGAATTGGATTCTTTGCCCAGAGCTATTTTAATAAGAACACGGGTTTCTGATACCAAAGAATAATATTATAATAGTAGGCAAAATTGTAAATGGAAAGCAGTAAGATGCAAAGAAAGTAAGTATATTGCCATAATAGTTCGGGATGATCCCTTTACAGGTTATATTTTACTCCCTTATATAGGGAATTTCCTAATATAACGTCTGCCTTTTTCAGTGATTGAGTATTAATGACTTCAATGTAACGTTACAATGAAACAACCGTAATTGTTGAGTGAATGTTGTGTAACGTATGGATCTCTAATTTGAAGATCTCTGAATCTGCCCTTTGTTCTTTCCAAATACACTTTTGACCGTGTCTCTTCATCTTCTCAATTAGGTTGAAACTTCCGTAGCTAATTAACCCGTGGATGTGATTTGTCGTGCCTCTTTGCCTCGTACCTCTTCTTAGAGTCCCGTCCAGCTCTCGTATCTTCATTGCTCCACGTAGACTACTGAGTCATCAAGTTTATTACACGTGTGAAGCTTTTTTTTTTACCAATACATATAGTCCCCCCACTTACCATATATTTATCAATAAATATTTGATAAGTGGATACTCATATATGGCGGGAATATTTTGCCGCCGCTTTAGTCGAATCATTGTATCTTTTCCTATACGTAAGTGTCGCTCGTCATTTCCATTTAATGTTGATGCCACGTGGCATTCTTGGGTTGGTTCTGCAATTATTCAGCACCTTTTAGGGCTTTCTTGCGGCTGCACCGGTCACGAAGTGACATCTTCAATTATGGTTTTCACATCGTTGCCCTTTTTTTTAAATATTTTTTGACGTTTGTCTTTGAGTATAAATACCCCATTTTCCTTTTCTTTCACGAAAAGCTTCTACTTCAAACTTTATTTTTAAAGAACTTTTTTCTTTACCTTTGTAGATATGTCTTCTTCAAACCAATCTAAGGGAGTCATAAAAGTTGATGAGTTAACACCCTCTTCCGCTCCAACTCGGAGTCGGAGGGGTGGTAGACTGAGGAGTTTAGTCTCTACTCCTTCGAGAGGTTCTTCATCTTCTCAGATTGTTTCCCCTCCTTCTGCTAGGTCTTTAATCTCCCCAAGAGCTATGGTTTCCAGGTCTCTGTCCATGGGTAGAGAACATCACGAACCCCTATGCAAACCACGGGTTGATGAAATTATTCCTGTTGAGTTTACCTTCACTAGGGATAGTCAGGTTCTTGTAGACCAGTCATCATCCCTTGATAGTGTTGATAGGTATCCCACTATTCCAAATAGTAATCAAGGAATAACATCTTACAAGACGAGGCATTCTTTTATTTACACTTACCTTTTACTCTAGGGTTTATACCTCCTATTGATCCATTCATCATCGAATTTTGTCGTTTCTTCAACATTTGCTTAGGACAAGTTGGTCCTCTTGTGTGGCGGGTTTTCGTATGTCTTAGATGTTTAGCTTCTTTAGCCTCGATTCCTCTTTCCTTCAATCACCTCATTCATCTTTATTCTCTTACCTTATTTCATCAAGGGGTTTTCACTCTGGCTGCTGGGAGCAAAAGAGTGTTGGTAACCCCTGATGACGATAAGGATAGAGGTTGGTTCCTTCGGTACGTTGTTGTGCCCACTACTGGTTTAGTGGGCGAGGAAAATATTCCCTTCCCTGAGAAGTGGAATCGCGCACGTGAGTACATTTTAGCTCACACCTGTTATTTTTCTTCTCTTTGCTTTAATTGTTTTATTAACACCGTAGTTATTTTCTTCCTCTTTCAGCAATCACGGGTACTGTTGAGAATGTCTCCAGTATCCGTGATTGGGTAGAAAAGTTGTTATCAGTTGCTCCATTGGAGGAAAGATCTTGGAAGTACTTCTCCATGAAGTACGGTTGGAAAGTGAAGACTCATGGTAAGTGAAACTTTTGTTTTCGCTTCTTTTCCTTACTCGAGCTTCTTTTTCTTCGTTTGTTTAACCCTTTTCCTTTTGATAGGGTTTTCTACTCGGGGGATATCTGTTGCATCCATCCCAAAGATGTCTTTGGCTCAGGCCCAGGAGATTATTACTGCTTCCTCTTCTTCCAAGAGGAAATTTGGTGGGTCTAAGACCTTTGAAGAAGAAGAAGAAGAAGAAGAGGAGGGCATTTTAGTGCACAAGTCACGTAGAAGAAGGGTGGTCTCAGACAATGAGTCTACACCCGTGGCTATGTCTTTCGTACCTGGTGTCAGACCTCCTACCCCTGGGGATTCTTCTTCTTCTCTTGCACATTATTCTACGGATCATCTATTCCATGAAGGTTTTGGCCCTGCTGTTAATGAGGCGCCTCTGGCTGTTTTTGCTCCCTCCTTTAGAGAAATATCTTCTTCCATTCCGGTTATTTCCACTGCTCCTTTGGCCATTTCTGCTCCTGCTATTGCCTTGCCCGTGACTTTCTCAACTCCTCAAGTTTTCATGCCTGAGACTTCTTCAGCTCCACAAATTTCATTGCCCGTGGCTCCTTCATCTCAGCCTACTTCCGTGCCTCCTACTAGAGAAGTAGGGTCTTCCAGAAGGGAGATGAGGCAAGTGCTAATTGAGGTTTCGGCTGATGGGAGCCTTTTTAAGAAATGTGGCCAACCCGAAGTGTGGCTGAAGCCTTTGATTGGCCTAACAGATAGGACCAAGCTAGATAGTCATAGTTCTCTTACCTGGGCTAATGAGGTTGTGCATTCCTCCTTGAAGGTAACGTTCATTCTTTTGTATCTCATTCTTATGTAATTACCGTATCTAATCGATTTTGTTTTTGTAGATCAATCTCATAGGCACATAACTCATGAAGAGCATTTCTAACATGGAGCAAGAGCTAAAGGAGTGGCATGCTGAAGCAGGGAATTGGAAGGGGCAATATGAAAGCCTGAGGCTCGACATGGAAGCCTTTGAAGAAGAAAAGAATACCTTGGAGCGGCAGATGAGAGTTGTGGCTGCGGAGTTGGCAGTTAGAAGGCTTTTTCTAACCAAGCGGAAAAAGACAAGAGCATTCTTGAGTCTTCGTTTGTTGAGCAATTATCCCGTGCCTCGGAAGAAGTTAGGAGCTTGAAATCTTTGCTAGAGTAGAAGGATGAATACTCAGGCGAGCTTGTGCAGTCACTTACCCAAACTCAGGAGGATCTTCGCATTGCTTTAGACAAAACCCAATCTTTGTAGGAGTCAATTGTACCTTTGAGGGCTGCCCATGAAGCTGCTCAAATCAAGAAGGATGGGTTAAGAGCTGAACTTCAGATATGGGAGAGACATTATGAAAGTCTCAAAGAGGCGGCAATTGTTGATGTTAGTTGGGCGTACATGAATTCTCGCCTCGATACATTGACAGAAATGAGTCGGGGAGATTTTGACCTTGACGCTGAAATTGTTAAGATCAAGGAAGCCATGGAAAAGGCTCAACAAGATTTGGATCTTTCCCCACCTGAAGGTGAGACTCCTGCTGTCCAAGCCTCTTCGTCCCAAGCTGCTCTTACTCCTTCTGCTGATGAAGAAGTCAATCCCCCTCCTCAAGAAGATTAAGATGTTGATTCATCCCCCTTTTTTTATCTTTGTCTCAATTGGTGGTTACCCCCAGTCCCATCGGGGGTAAATTTGGATCTCTTTAAAGTCCCCAAATGACAACTTAGGGGCACCTCAATGTATAAAAATTCGATACGGCTAAGTATAAATTAATACTTAGTTTTTTCCGTTTTAATATATTAATGCAAGTATGACTTTTGTTTTCTGTTGAATTTCTGTTTCACTCTTTAAGTCTTTTGCGTGCTTTATTTTTTGAGGTTTTAGTTTTACCTCTGAGTTTTGCATATAGAATGCTTTAGATTACTCGTACCTTTTCGTAATAGGCAAGGTGTCATATTAAATGTGTGCCTTTTTGTAGTAGGCATAAATGGAAGAGGACCCTTTTTTGATCGACACTTAATGAAGAAGACATCTCAACTTCATAAAGGTGTAATAATGCAATAAAGTGATAGGAATTTTTCACATGTTTAAGAATGTTTCTGAGAAAAGTATTTTGTTTGAACTTTCACAACTTTTTACATGTGTTTGATTATCGTCTAAAACTCATGTTGCAACTGTTTTCTTTTAATAGATTTGATATACACTTGTATTTCGTAATTGTTTTTCGTATGTAACAGTTTTTTCGAGTTAATACAAGAGAGCAACTGTTTTTCGTTCGTAACCGTTTTTATTCAAGTTGGGGTTTTCACCCGTAACTGTTTTTGTCGACAACAGTTTTCAATAAGCACGAGAAAAATGCTTTTGCATCCGTAACTGTTTTACAAAGATGCCCTTCCCATCTATGCCTCGGATTTTGTTGGGTCCTTCCCAGTTTGGATTTAGCTTTCCTACGCCTGCTTCTTCTGTTGATTGAAAGACTTTTTTGAGGACGAATTANTGATGACTGCTTAACCCTTTAAAACGTCCATCAGAAAATATAACCCTAGACTGGGAATTGTGTTATTTCCTCGCGTCTTTGCAGGTCTAATATCATCATCTGGTGATGGGTTAGCTTTATGCTTATCATCAAAAAAAGTTAGTAAATTTTTTTAAATGTTCAAAATAAAATCGAACGTTTGATACCTGACGGGGGTATTCTTTTCCTTAGAAGTAATACTTCTTTAGGTGGATGGCGTTCCAGTTTGTTGGTAGAACTTTGTCGTCCATAGCTTCCAACTTATAGGCGCCTTTCCCAACTATGCCTCGGATTTTGTAAGGTCCTTCCCAGTTTGGATTTAGCTTTCCTGCACCTGCTTCTTTCGTTGATTGAAAGACTTTTTTGAGGACGAAGTCCCCAATCTTGAAGTACCTGAGATGAGCTTTACGGTTGTAATAACGCTCTATGATTTGTTTTTGAGCTGCCATCCGTATCAGTGCTGATTCTCTCTA